>QPKB01000002.1:44153556-44216330 GCA_003546025.1 Camphora micrantha
CTCAGAGTCTGCTGGATGCCTCAACACCCCATCCTTTGTGCGACCATCAGCATACCATCTCATGTGCTCAACCATTTTTGAAGACATAAATAACCTCTAAAGCCTCGGTTTCAATGGGAAATAATGCAGAATCTTTGAGGCTACTTGTTCAGTTGAGTGGCATGTCACTGATTTCCACCTAGACACACCACATATGGCACATTCGTTCGTATTCTCATATTCTTTCTAGTAAAGCATACAGTCATTTCGGCAAGCATCAATCTTCCTGTAGTATAGGCCTAAATCCCGAAGTATCTTTTTTGATTCATAATGATTCTTGGGTAACATTTCACCAATAGGAAGTGCCTCTTTCAACAACTTGAGTAACATGTCAAATGACTTGTTACTCCATCCATTAAGACACTTTAAATGAAATAATCTTACAATGAAAGATAGCTTTGAAAATTTAGTGCAACCCGGGTATAGTTCAATCTCGGCATCCTTCAAAAGTTCATAAAATTTTTGAACTTCCCTATTTGGCTCATCCGGAGTGCTTTCTTCTGGTGAATTTTGATCCTCACCAACATCTAAGTTTGGGATTCCGAATGCATCTTGTAACATTCCTTGCATATCATCACCCTCCTCGGACCCATCACTAATATATTTCTCTCTATATATGTCCTCCCCATGTCTCATTCAATGGATGTAAATCTATATTATCCCATTCCATAATAAGTCACCATGCACTTCTTCTCTATTCTTATAGTACATGTTGCAACATTTGACACATGGACACAGGATCTTATCCCTATTCGTTGTATTGTCAAACGCAAAATTTAGGAATTCCTCAACACCATTTAGATACTCAGGGCTCGCTCTTGACTTCTGCATCCAACTTTTATCCATTGGAATATCTCATTCAAACCCACATCACCTATCGACCAATTAAAAGCACATGGTCACAAAAGCCATGAGTTATAATCAATATCATTGTCTATTATTTTCATCCATATGATTTTTTGGAATAACATTCAGATTATAAGGTAATGTAATTTTTCATTTTTCTTCAATACAATCTCTCATCCATAGACATATGAATCACATTGCAAAAAAAATAAAATAATAACAATAATAATAAAATAATAACCTTTGTATAATTCGCCAAAGCTATTGAGTTGAGATATTTTAGCAAGAACAAACATTTCTTTAAAGGAAATGTTTTTTTAAATAGGCGTCATATCATAAACAAAATGGTAGGAATAGACATGTGCTTGATGCCCACACTTCAAAAAATGCCAACATTCATGCATATCAATTAGCCGATTGGGATTTGCTTCAGTGTATTCTGTGGGCTTTACACCTGGATTGGTTGCAAACAGGTTTATAACACGAAGAAAGAAAATGCTCTTCACCACCACATGAACACCAAATAAACTAGAGCAACAAATAAACTAACCAAAGAGCAAAACACCAATCTTCCTTTTTATCTCTGTGTTTGCATGATAGAAGTCAAAGAGTTAAAGAGATTAGTATCATAGAGAAATCAAGAGTGCAAAGATTAGTATACACCTCCTCTTCGAGTGGAAGAAAACTACAACAAAGAAAACTACAGGGAGGAAACAAACAAAACAGAAAACAAGAAAGCAACTTCATAATGGCCATGACAACCATTCAAACTCCTATGCCCTAGTGCACTACATCAAATCCATTAAATATGTCCCTAACTAGCTATGGTTTGGCCCAAGTTTAAATCTGAAGGACTGGGTTAATCTGGATTGCTTAATGAGGCTAACTTAAGCCTTTAGATCCAGGTTCATTGGACTCCAGTAATGCGCACAACGCACACAACACACACAACACAAATATTTCAGTTAAGAACCTTGCAGATATATCTTATATGTAGATAGATGTAGTATTCGACAAAGCATATAAGATCTCATTAAAAAAAAAAACATAAACATGCAAATGCAACAATAGAGAGAAGGGTACATAGAAAAGACCTCTACTCAGATACCTTTCATGGACAACACAAAGTTTCAAATCTAAACCATTCCAAGGCAAAAGCACTTCTAAATAAATACATTAGCAAAAAAAAAACAAAAAAAACAAAAAACAAAAAACACAAACACACATACATAATGGGTGAAGAAAGATGGGCAAGTGGGCTGCAAGGTGGAGGGGCTGGGCATGGTGGCTGGCTGTTGCGTGGGTGGACCGGGCAGTGGGGCTGGGAGGGAGGGTTTATGGGTGTGGAGGTTACTGGGCGGAGGGTTTCTGTGCCTGGAGATTACTAGGCGTGGGGGCTAGGCAAGTCGAGAGGGTTGCTGGGCGAAGGGGCTGAGCAAGAGGGGCTGTGCTCGGGGGAGAAGATGGAGGCTCGGGCAGCATATTGAAAGAGGATATGCAGAAGAGAGACGTACCTGTTGCAGGGTTTCACGTTGGAGAAAACTAGAGAGTTGTAAAAAAGGACAACTTTCGTTCCTTAATTAATTAATAAGGGATTTTAGTCATGATTGAAGTTGAACCATAAATAATGATGCCAAAGTTCCAAAACTTATAGTGGGGGCTCCTATGACCCCCACTGAAAATAAGTTTTACCCGCAAGCCCATTGGTGGCCGCCACTAAAAACAGCCTTTTACCCTCCAATATATTGGCCGCCGCTAAAAATGCGATGCTAAAACCTTGAAAAATCCCCAGCCAAAATTTAGCGCCATTGGAGTAGTGTTTATACCGGCAGCCCCTGCTGTAGGCGCCACTAAAAGTTGATTAAAATTGACTTTTAGTGGGGACCATCGTTGGCCACCGCTCTAAGTGATCTATAGCGGTGCTTTTGCCTGGCCCCCACTTAAAGTTGGCCGCTAAAAGCATATTTTATTGTAGTGGTGCTTTTCTTGCATATATATAAATGTATTAATTTAAATTGATTTTTATGATTGCATGTAAATAAATCTATTTATATATTTTATAAGTAATTGATTCATTTTTAAATACTTTTAGAATTATTTTTAAAAGAACATCACTCTCCTGAGTCTCCGTATTGACTCTATCCGAGTTATTTTTTTAATTTTTTAATTTTTTTACAGTAAATGAGTCAAGACTGAGTCACGGATTTTCTAACCTTGTTTATACCGCTTTGTAGGTTCCAGTAGCCTTTCTGCAATGACTAGACAATTTGAAGGATAGAAAGATGTACAAGTCACAAGATGTTTTATTCAACTTCATGGTTTCAAATTACATCTCTATATCCATATATTGGATTTCAAATACATCAACAATACAAGCAACCTCATGTACCACTACATATTCCAAGAACACAATTAACTAATTCACGCACTAACCTATGAGACACTTCACACTAACCCAAGGACACACATAAATAACTTGCACCATGTGCGATATATACACAAGGATAGAGGAGACAAACACTCTAGTCCATGAATCATGAACCTTATTTGCCAAAAAAAAAAAAAAAGGACAGGAATCATGAACCTAGCAAAATGCATGAACAGTGCATTAATTAAGCACAAAAGCAGGTTCTGCTTCTACCCCAAGCAAAAGGAGTACTTGTGAAATATTCAGTCCTAACAGACCTAGGACTTTGGGGGCCTGAACTAGGCAAAGATAGTGAAGAAGGTCTGGACTAAGGTGAGAACGATGATAAGAGAGGCGGCTGCTACTGAAAGCGTGGACCACGGATTGCTAAAATAATCACGCATCAACTTCGCCCGATGCTTAGGCCACATTTTCTTTGTGTGTTGATTAATAGTTTTTAATCTCTTCGGCTAAATAACTATCGCCAAAGTTGATGGAAACCCCCCTGCATAGCTTGTTAAAGAGAAGTGCCACTTCCTCATCACTGCCCAACAGATTTTCTATGACATCTTCTCGGCTGAGTATCTGCACATCTTTTGCTGTGTTCACTAGTGAATCCATGAAGAAGCAATAGCTCGTGAAGTGACTACCGCAACAAGGGAAGTACTGCTCAAAGGCGATAAAATTCCGAAAGAGAGAATTGGTGGCATCATCGATCCCAAGGCATGGCATTTCCAACTTTCCTTGTTTAATAAATGTTACATCCAAGAAGTTGTTGGCCTTCTTTAATTGAAAAGTAACTCCTGCTTCTTGGAGTTGTGCTGCAGAAGGGATCGTCGTCTTCGGTGGTGGGTTGTTCCCACTGGCTCTCACAAGAGGCCCAACATCTGTTGTTCCGGGATCGGCGTGAGCCGAGGTAGACATGCGTGGATCTTCGAAGGATTGTTGGCCTGGTGGAATTGGGTGCCAAAGATGTGGTGTTACGTGATGGGCCTCAGCCGAGGCACGAAGAAGTGGTTCAGCAATGCTACTTTTCAAGGGTACATATTCGAAGGATTGTTGGCCTGATTGAGTATGTTGAAGGTCTTGTGAGGATTGTTTACCTGGTAGACCTGGGGGACTCCATTCTTTAGTTTTACGATTGATCCGAGCTGAGGCTGCTAGAGGCGACACACATTTAGTTCTAAGATGAATCGGAGATGATCCAACCAAGGTTTCTGAAAAGATATTGCTGGATGGGGTGTGTTCAAGCTCTTGCAAGGATTGCCTGCCTTGTGAAGCTGGGGGCCTAGTTTTGGGATAGATATGTGCAGCCGAACCCTTCAACAATAGTGAGGATTTTTCGCCTGATAGAGTTTGTAGAGCCCCTTGTATGGCTTGTTCCCCTGGTGGAGTTGGGGGCATGCTATCTGTAGTTATGGAATGGGTCGGAGCCGAGCCTGTTAGAGTTGATGCATCTATGATCAGGGGCACCTCCAGTGAGGATTGTTGGCGTGACAGAGTGTTTTCAATCTCTTGCGAGGATTGTTCGCCTGGTGGAGTTGGGGACCTGCCAGGAGTGTTCTGGGAAGCTACTGGTTTGAAGAACATGTGTATCAAATGCAACAAATGATAAATTTCCTCAGGCTTCTCTCTTTCGACGGCAGCCTCCTTCGGCAAAATATATTCATAAAAATCCAAGGCCCGCTTCCATAGAGTATCCTCATAATTACCACCAATGAGACGACATAGGCGTTCCAAGACGAAGAATGGGATTTGATTCTCTAAGAGGAGGATGTCATGGGATATAAGAGGCAGCCTCCAATAATTATTATAAATTGGGTCTTCATTTTTTTCATCACGCCCCATCTGAAAAAGTAGCTGAATGAGGAAGAGACCATCTACCACCATCATTTCAACGAAGTCCTTCGGATTCATGTCGATCTTTTCAGAATAGCTACTTCGAACCCGTGGCTCTATTTCCTTCATCTCCTTGAGGTACTTCTTCAAGTCTCTCTCTTTCTCGCCATCATCAGAAGGGAGGATATTATTCAGATAATACCTTTTGAGCTCCTCCATGGCCTGCACATTTTTCTCACGTCTATGAAATGGGCCAATAGAAACAATCTTGGGGGTGTAAGCACCAGGATCATCCTTGCGGATGTCTGTGTGGACTTTGCAAATGGTGAATGGAGAGAACTTGCAATGATTTGGGCCAAGTTTCTCCATCATGGACCTAACCCATGAATCAACAACATCTGCTGCACCTTTGCTATCGTTTTCTTCTTCTCCAACGAAGTTAATATTAGCCGCCATCAAGGAACACTCTCGAGAATCCCTTTCTCAACTAGCTGACTCGACGTGTGATATGAGCTTGGTCCTTGTAAAAGAAAAATCATCAAACAACGAAACTCTGAGGTGAGTATACATAATAGATTAAAATACCAGCTGTGTAGTGTTAGAGACAACCGTCGCTTTGTTCGTTGTTCGAGATTAACATAATGGATTATGTTAATTTGAATGTTAGATTGGATTTTATTATTCTATGTATATATAGAGAAGCATGTTTGAACAATACTTACAGTGAATTTATCCAATTCATTCATTACTTTAAAATTTACGTAATATTAATTAGAGCTGTGACCCAGTGGTGATCTTGCGATCATGGATGAAAATTGCGGGTATTGGTTGCAGTATCTACCAACCCCCAAAAGCAGCACGGTCATGGTATCAGTTGTGAATTATACGTGATTTGCGATCCGCTGCAGTCATTCTGTTGTAGATTTTCTTTTTACCTTTAAAAACTTAAAAAACCAGCAAGAAAAAATCCAAAATATTGTAAAATGCAAAAAATCAATGTTGTTTTCCATTAATAATAATTACGAATCAAAATAACGGCTCTAACAACTTGTGTCCCTACTTATTCATTTCCTGTATTAAGTTTTAGGATTTAGTCCTGGGCCTATCATTATTAATTTATTTATTCTTTATCCTTTGGTCAACCATTCCTAAAACCAAAATTTTTAATATTTCATTCGCATTTATTATAAATGATTAATAATATAGTGCCACAATTCCTATTTGAATAAACTTTAGGGATACTTTCAAAGTATAAGATTTCCACAATTCTTCCAAACAATTACTCTACATTAAAAAAAATTGAGAACTAAAAAAATATCTTCATGCAATTTTTTCAATTTTCCTTTAATAAATCATTTAAGAGAATGATTAAATCCAACCCAAATGAAATGGCGGCAGCCCACTTCAACTACCTTTGTGCCGGCATGGATGATTTGAAAAAAAGTGTAAATGACAAAAAATAGCTTTAATCAAAATCAAAATGATTAGTTTTGGGGAGAAAAGAAGGTTAAAAAAAATGACAAAATCTAGCATAGGATATTTTTGTAATTTTCCAAATATTTTTATGGAGATGGCTTCACTAAAATAATTGTGAAAAGCTTCTATACTTTTTTGAAATATTCAAATGTTTATATACTCTTTTGGAAAATGGACCAAACTTTTATACCTTTTTAAACATCTCAATAAACTTTATTGAGTATAGGGTGGCATGTATTTTGAATGATTTATAAGTAGGTCATTTAAATAACTAGTGTAGATCGATAGAATGTGGATCCCATCCTAGGGCCCACAAAACAATGGTAAATCATAGCAAGTTTGGCATTTAATTGTGCAGGTTAGATCGATAGAATGTGGTCCCATAATGGAGCTCACAAATTCTGGTGAATTAAAAGCTTTATCTTGAATCAAAGCTTTAGAAGTCAAACCTTACATGGATGAAGAAAAGGAACATTAAATATCTTTTACCAAAAATAAAAAGCATTAAATATTGGCATCTACATTTAGACACATAAAAAAAAAAAAAAAAAAAAAAACCCAATGTATACTTCTTTCTAGGCTTCCCAAGGAGGAGCGTTGGGAAAAAAGAGATGGCGGATTGGCAAAACAGGCTTCCTTTGATCTTTTCTTCCAAACCCAATCTCTCTCTCTCTAATTTTTCAATCTCCATTGTAAGCATGATAATAGTGGATCTCTCTCCCTTCCGTTTTTTCCACAATAAACATAGAATGGATACAGGGCGGAACTAGGGGCTGACCTAAATCTAAACAAAAAAAAAAATCTCTTTTGATAAATGAAAATCTAAAGCGATTTTTAGCAATGCCCCTTGCCCCTAAGATTTTCTTTTTTCTAAGGCCTATATTCTGGTTCCACCCTTGTGTGGATGGATTATTTATCTCCCTTCCTCTCTCTTTCTATTTTTTTTATTTTTTTATTTTTACAGCCCTAAGAGTTGTTACAATATATATATTAAATATCTTTTACCAAAAAAAAAAAGCATTAAATATTGGCATCTACATTTAAAAAAAAAAAAAAAAAGAAAAGAAAAAAACCCAATGTATACTTCTTTCTAGGCTTCCCAAGGAGGAGCGTTGGGAAAAAAGAGATGGCGGATTGGCAAAACATAAATGAGTGGAAATCTAAAGCCATTTTTAGCAATGCCCCTTGCCCCTAAAATTTTCATTTTTCGAAGGCCTATATCCTGGTTCCACTCTTGAGTGGATGGATTATTTGTCTCCCTTCCTCTCTCTTTCTATTTATTTATTTTTTATTTTAACAGCCCTAAGAGTTGTTACAATATATATTGGCTGATACCGTTTATTTAGCTGATATTTACCGATACGACTGTGATATTTTATTGTGTCTAGACTAAGAACAATACCTAGTAAAATATCAATTTGGTCATGGCTAATGCCGATACATACATACTAATACGTACCAAGATCGGCTAATATTTTAAACCATATGCATACTTTCACACCTCTGCAATAATCACCACCACTTTAAATGTTTCAATAAAAGTCAAGCATCTTCTCTAATCCATCCAATTATACAAGCCTTATCATCTCACCATCCTTATCGAACAAAAGCTTCTCTTGAAAGATCTAATTTAGTGTGCCAATCGCACCAATAGACTAAAATGGTGTGGGTTGCGACATTGATGCAAGATTCAAGACAAACAGTAAACACTTGAAAAGACTAGTAATTGTGAGACCATGTTAGAAATGTTAAGACATTTTATTTATTTTTTTTACCCCAGCTAAGGGGGTTTTATCGAAGAGAGAGCCCACATACCCGCATAAATAGAAAGAGGTGGTAACGTACTCGGGATCCGAACTGGATAGTCAGGTAAAAACTGACGCTTTGGTAAAGAGCTGTTCTTGAGAGATGTTAGACATAATGTCAATTTGTTAGAGATATAGGGTAGTTTGTTAAAGATAGGGTTAATTAAAATATTTGAGTTTAAATTATTCCTTATTAGTTACATTCTTGTATAAATTGAAAAAGCTTTCATGATTAACTCATTGTGAATTTATAGAAATGCACTTATTCTTGAAAGTTTAGATGGTATCAAAACAATGGCCGAACTCTTATTAAGAATTCATATTAGTATCTCCAACATGTATTACAATTTCTTACCAAAAAAAAAACATGTAATAAAATGGCTCGATTTGCCTATACGTGACTCAACTGATATTTTGCAGAGATATAGATATTGGTCTGAAAAATGGAAAATTCTCCAAAATATCAGCTGTCATGGCCATTTGAGCTGTGAGAGAGAAAGAGTACCTGATTTTATTTTTTATTTGTTGCTCCCCTTCTTGCTCTTTGTTTTTGTTTTTTTCTTTTCGTTTTTTCCTCCCTCTCCTTCGCGCATATATAGGCGCAACTACCCTACGTCATTTTCTTTGAGGCATATCTATCACTGGAGCAGGTTTGAGTTTTTAAAAGGAGTGCCCGTTCACGTGCCCCAAGTGTCCCATTAATTTATTCATTGTCAACTTCTCCACAAGAGAGAGGATAATTTTTTTTCATAAAAAAATTTATATACACCCTTCCTTTTTTATGAGCACAACTACATTCCATTATAAATAGTGATTGTTCACAATAAAACGTGGGTGTGCCCGGCATATAAAGGGGTACATGTAGAATTTTCCTTTTTCATTGTTGTCCGCCCCAAGAGCGAGGCATGGGGCTTTCCCTCCCCTTCGCGCATATATAGGGGCGACTACCCTACGTCATATTCATTGAGGCATATTTAATCATTGGAGCAGGTTTGAGTTTTTAAAGTAGTGCCCGTTCTCGACGTGTACCATTAATTTATTCAATGTCAACTTCTTCATGAGAGAGAGGACAATTTTTTTTCATTATCAGCCCTAAGAGCGAGGCACATGGGGCTTATGTATTAAAAACCGAATCAACGAAACACGAATGGAGCAGGTTTGGCTTTTAATAGGAGGGCGAGGGCCCGTTCACATACCAAATTTATTTCTTGATTGCAACCAATACCAACTTCTTCTGGAGAGAGGACGTTGTTTTCATTGTCAGCCCGAAGATCGAGGCATGTGGGTGCATATTCTATTAAAAACCGAATGCTAACTTATCGAGACTGAATATTTTTTTCTAAAGATAATTAGCGAAAGGTATTTCATATAAGATTTGTAAGGCATTCAGTTCATCAATTTTTCTTCTAAGATCTGTAGTCCATGCAGTTTTGATATATTTCAGTGAAAGCTCTCTAGACATGTCACCTCATAGAGAGAGGTCCGTAAACACGCCAGTTCATGCATTTTCATGACTGATTTACCCTTTCAATTGATTAAACATAAAATTTTAAATTTTGAAAATTGAAATTTTCCATTCTCCCTCTTCTTCTTCTTCTTCAATCAGGACATGGTCTTCTTCAATCAGGACATGGACATTGATGGATTAGATCTCAACAGTTGAAATCGATCTCTTTTTTTTTTTCATTCAGAGAACAAATCTATTGTTTTTTTCAAAGAAGGTGTTTGAACAGTTGAGATCGATCTCTTTTTTTTTTCTTTCAGAGAACAAATCTATTTTTTTTTCAAAGAAGGTGTTCGATTTGGGTTCGCAATTTGCAGATGACCGAGCACGATGCAAGCACAAAGGAGTGTCACGTAGATATTAATTCAAACAACAGACGTGTGATCCGATGTCGTAGAAATCCCCAACTTCATCGGAACTGAAGTCAACTCAAAACCCATGGTTCTCAAATGTCCTAGTTCGTTTCGCAATCTGATTGAATGAAGAAGACAATCAGCCAACACAAATCAGTTCATAACAAGCTATGTCTCGGGCACATCCATCTCCAAACCACCGTGAAGGAGGTTCGGCTTACCAGCGTCTGCTGTTGCTGCACCTCACGTCGCCTCAGAAGAAAACCGCTTTTGGTTACAGAAACCAGAACGAAGAAGAACGGATCTAGGCCTGGTTGTGTCCAGGTTCGGGTTGGATTCGGGTTGCAACCAATCCTGTTCTTTTGCTTCCATGTTCAGCACGGGGATCAGACCCCTCTTCTCGACTTGCATGTGGCCAATCGTTCTAGCGATTAGCAGTAGGTCTATGATGCAGCCGAGAACCCTTTTCAAGATCTGATCTGATCTCCTCTATCCTCCATTGATTTTTCAAATTTATATGAATTTTGAGTTTTTTGTCAAATTTATTTGAGTTTTGGAAAAATTTATCTAAGTTCTGGACAAATCTATCTGAGTTTTTGGCTATTTATGTGAGTTCTGAAACAAATTTATTTGAGTTTTAGACAAATTTATCTGAGTTTTAGACAAATATATCCAGGTTTTTTGCTATTTATCTGAGTTTTGGAACTAATCTATCTGAATTATAAACAAATCTATCTGAATTTTTCACAAATTTATTTGAGTTTTTGAAAAATATAGGTGAGTTTCTTACAAATTTATCTCCATTTTAAAAAAAATTAACTGAGCTTTTGGACGAATCTTTCTGTATTTTTGGAAAATTCATTTGTATTTTCTTAGATCTATTTGTGTTTTTGAAATGTGTTTGTGTCTTTTGAAATTTATTTGTATTTTTTGAAATAAATTTAACTGAGTTTTTGACAAAAAAAAAAAAAAAAGCTTGAATTTTTTGCCACATTGTTCGCTAATTTGGAAAATTGGGTTATTTTAGTTTTGGCAAATGTATTTACGTTTTTTTTTTAATTTATTTACGTTTTTTAATTTTATTTACGTCTTTTGAGATTCCATTAATCGCGACCCATTAAATGGTAGTTGACTATTATTAATGGGATATCCCACCAATCATGGGATATGATTTAAAGAAAGGATAAATTAGACATATCAGGTATGGGAATATGTTAGAGGACCTTTGACTGCATGACTTTTTTTGTCGACTGTTTGCTACAAAGTCATACTTTTAGGGACCTCTCGCCGAATGCACATTTTTTCTATTGTCAGCCCGAAAATCAAAGCATGTGACCACTGAACCATGTGTGTTGGCAAAAATGTGCCAAGAACTCTCAAATTGAAAAATGAAAGATGCATTTACACCCTAGTACGGATTGAGGTCCGATATAAGTTTAGCTTTTGGATGTTAATTAAGTCAAATTAATAATTAAAGCTAGAATCAAGCAATCACACATAAAAGGAAGAGGCATATGGTTTTTTTTACATGAAAAACCCTATTTGGTAAAAAAAATCACAGGTATTACCGTCTAGACAACAAATAATAAAGTTACAAAAGATACAAGTGTAGGAAATCGTGTGACTCGCATGTCACAGATTCTACGTCAGATCAAGTAGAGCTAAAACCAATATAAAATATAATCTTACTTAAAATAAGACTTGATCTGATCCTACTAATAAGAATCCCAATAGGATTGATAGATGTGAGTTTCTTGGCGAAGTCTCTAGTGACTCTTTGGAGTTGCCTATATAAGATAAAAGAGCTTTAGAATGAAAGATAACGGGCGAAGAAATCTACAGAACTACTTAATTTTTAAAAATTATATAAATTTTTAATCGCGTGTCAGAGCCTTCGGTTCCAAATCTATCAATTGGTACGGCGAGATTACTATTTAGATAGGAGTAGATCCAAGGTTTTCGTCGGTCCGAAGCATCCTTTGTTTTTTTTTATTTTATTTTATTTTATTTTATTTTTATTTTTTACAAACCGATGTTGAGAGGACGACGACGACTTCCTTCTTTGAGTCACCACGGGTTTGGTGCAAGAAAAAGGCGGCAACGGGAAAAGATCAGCACGAGCAAATAATTTTATATATTGTTTTTGTCTCGACCTGCCTGCTGGAGATAAGTTCTTTCATTTGTCTTGTTATACACGGAGAAAACGTGTTAGGTTCTCGTTTTTGGCGCATCCTTCCCTTCGGACGTATGCCGTTCTTGGTTTTGGCACGCAAGCACTGGTGCAAGCGGTGACGTAAGCGCAACACAGGCGTAGAGACGTACGGCTGACGCAGGGTGGGTGCTCGCCGTCGCATGGCGTGTCTTCATCGGTGAGGACTTTTTCTTCAACCGCCTGATCTTCCGAACAGTCCGACCCCTCAGACGAAGCCCAATAGTCTGAGTCTGGATAGTCAAAAGGACTGAAAGGACCTGTGAGAACCTCAGCGAGGCAATCGGATTCCGATGACGAACAGTTTGGTTTCGCGGAATCTTTGTGAGCAGATTTACAGGCAAAGAACGACGATGTACCGGTTCAGAAAAAAAAAAGTTATTTTTCTCCCTTAGCGGTCTGTGATATTTGAATCTCTTTTTTAATTCAGTAACTATGTCTTCGAAATCACTGTTGTATGATCTTGCTAAGGCTGATATTTTTAACGGCAAGAACTGGCCGTATGAAAGCGTCGGATGAATGCATTGCTGTACTTTAACGAATTAACATATATATGATTGAATCCGATCCGATTTCCAAATCCGCTGATGATGCCCCTAAAAAAGATTATGATATGTATGAACAATGGGTATTTAATAACAAATCAGCGAGGCATCTTCTGGTCGGATTCATATGCAGCGATTTGGTAAAGCAGTTTGAGCACTTTAATACTACTAACGAATCTATGACTATGCTATGGATAAATATGATGAAGCCTCCAGATCTCACTTGATGGAGGCATTCAGTGCATATGTTAACTATAAGATGTCAAAAGAATTATCTATAAGAGATTACATTGATGAAATGGCGGTTCGATATAGTAGCCTTGCAGCCTTGGGAAAGGAAATGGATGAAGATTTTCAAATCATATACTTGTTAATGAGTCTTCCACTTTCGTGGGAGAATGTGTCTCATACCCTTAGCCTCCAAATGGGTGTTACCCCTCAGTGAGGTTGAAGTTAGATTGCTTGCTAAAGGACAAAGGCAAGCCGCCTGTAGTGTAACGCCTACAAACTCTATCATGATTATTAAAACTAAGAATAATAACGGTGCGTTAACCGTCTATATGAAAAATAAAAGAAAATTCAAAGGCAATAAAAAATGGAAAGAGCTTAAGAATGGTGTTTGTTTTAACTACGGGAAGACTGGACATTTTAGTTCTCAATGTAAGAAGAAAATGGGTGAGAGTAACCAGCAAGGTAAAGTGACTAAAGAACATGGTGATTATGTTGAGATGGTCACAGAGTCCATGATGGTGGACACCAATGATAAGAATTGGTAAATTGATTTAAGAGCCACCAGGCACATATCAAGAACCAAGATTGAATTTGTCGAATTCTAGATGAAACCAAGAGATCAAAGTATTTACATGGGGAATGAAACATTCTGTGATGTGTTCGGTGTAGGGAAAGTCAAGATTCCCTTACCAACTAGAAAATCCCTATATCTCTGTGAGTCAATTAGCTACGAATGGATTCGAAATCAGATTCAAAGATAAGAAGGTTACAATTGATATACGTTGTAAAGTTTTAGTCAATGGTTTTCTTTTTGATAAATTATATTTGCTAGACACTCTTAATGATAAAATAAAATCTAGTTCCCATTATTATCTGTGTGTGAATGTATGCATGGATGGTTTGGCACTGTTATGGCATATGAGACTAGGGCACATTAACAAAAATAGAATAAGTAGAATGGTTAGGGATGGACTCTTACTAAATTTAGATAAAGTGGAGTACCCTATATGTGAACCATGTCTGAGTGGAAAAATGGTCAATAAACCATTTCCAAAAGGAACTAGAAGTTCATAAATATTGACCATAATTCATTCTGATATTTGTAGACCATTCAATGTCCAAAATAGAACAGGCGAGGACTATTTTATCACATTTGTTGATGACTACAGCAGATATGGTTATGTGTACTTGATTAAACACAAACATGAGGTCTTAAAAATGTTTCAAATATATGCCGCTGAGGTCCAAAATCAAAAGGACAAGAAAATAAAACGGATTAGATCTAATATGGGGTGAATACACCTTGGAACTGTTTAAGAATCATATTCATGTGAGGGAATCATTCATGAATATTCGATTCCATATACCCCACAATAAAATGGCATGGCTGAGAGGAGGAATATGACCTGAATGGATATGGTAAGGTTAATGATCAGCCATGTGTCACTTCCGTTGTATTTGTGGGAGAAGCATTAAATACGTCACAATATATCTTGAACAGAATACCCTCCATTAGTGTGCCCAAGACTCGTATGAATTATGAACTGGTGCCAAACCAAAATTAGAACATGTGAGAGTTTGGGGTTGCCCTCTACATGTCCTCCACCACCACAGGAAAGATATAAACTGCAAGCAAAAATGAAGAAAAATTATTCTTTCGTTTGCTACTCATTACATTTTAAAGGATATCGTGTGTATGATTACGATAATAGGATATTCATGGAATGCCGAGATGTGTTTTTCCTTGAGGATCCGACGATCAGTCCTAAAGTAAAACTACAGTGTGTGGAATTGTATGAAATCTCTAAGGGTAAGGGGGTTCAAGCAAGTAGGGGTTCCGACGAAGAGGACGTTGGACATAGAGTTTCTGGCCAAGGCCCACTTGAGGTGATTGAACAACCTGATGAGCTGATTGGCAGGCCGATTTGGGCGAGGAAACAACCAACATATCTAGATGATTGTTGTAGTTTATTGGAAACCGTGCAAGATTTGGATCGGGACTCTTACTCTAAAGCAATCAAAGCACAGGATGCATAGTATTGGTTAGAGATTATGAGAGAGGAGGTAGAATCAATTGAAAAGAACCAAGTATGGGGTTGATCTTCCAAAAGATCGAAAAGTCATTGGATGTAAATGGGTTCTTAGAAAGAAACTAAAGTGGATGACATTTTGATCGCTGGTGATCAATTTGAAGCTGTAAATGAAATCAAACAATGGTTAAAGTCAAGATTCGAGATGAAAGACATGGGTGAGGCAGAATATGTCCTTAGCACTGAAATAACACGTGATCGTCTGAATAGGCTATTGACTTTATCACAGAGATCCTATTTGGAAACTGTGTTGAAACGGTTTGATATGGCTATGTGTAAATCAATTGACACTCCCATCTGTAAGAGTATAAAATTGCCCAGCGATCAAGGACCCACAAATGAGCAGGATACGGAAGTGATAAGAATGAAACATTATGATCAAATTGTGGGTAGCATCATATATGCAATGCTGTGTACGAGACCAGACTTTGCATTCACCATGGGTCTTGTGAGCAAATTCCTAAGTAACCTAGGATTACAACATTGGTATGCAGTTAAGAGGATTCTGCTGTACATAAAAGGAACAGTGAATCTTTGCCTGTGTTATCAAGGTGAAGTCCTGGAACTGCGCGACTACTCAGATGCAGATTGGGCTGGTGATTTAGGCTAGAGAAAGTCAACAACTGGCTATGTGTTTACCCTTGGAGGAAGTGTGGTCTTTTAGGGTAGCAAGAAACAGACCTCTACAGCTATGTCAACAGCCAAAGCAATATATATAGCCTGCAGTACAATAGTCCAGGAGGCTCTTTGGTTAAAACATTTCCTAACTGATTTGGAAATAATTGGAGAAAAAGAATCTCTCCCAATGAACGTAGATAGCACATCTGCTATATCCATGGTGAATGAGCAAAAGTTCAATAGCCGATCAAAACATGTTGAGATAAAGTATTACTTCATCAGACAGAATGCTGAAAAGAATGGTATAGAAATTTTTTATATGCCTTCAGAGGAATTGATGACTGATGCTCTCACCAAGGCTTTGCCTGCAGAGGTTTTTACAAGGCATGTAATGCGTATGGGACTGAGATATGTCTGATGTACATGGCGTTTGTGCCAAGTGGGAGATTATAGGAAATCGTGTGGCCCGCATGCCACGGGCCTCACTTCAGATCAAGCACGGCTGATGCCAATAGAGAATACAATCCCACTTAAGGTAAGACTTGATTTGGTCTCCAATAGGATTAGTGGATGTGGGTTTCTTAGAGAAGAAGTCTCTAGTAATTGCGACTCTTTGGGACTTGTTTATATAAGATAAGGGAGCCCTAGGGTTGGTATTATTCTATCTCACAGGAAAGACAAGAGGCAAAGAGATCAACGGAGTTTCCCAATCGCTGGAACCACTACAACAAAAAACACCATTGGTGACACCCTTTGGTGACAAAAAATCAATGTTGACACGGAACGCACACGAAGGTGACAAAAAATTTTTTTGCTTGTCACAGAAAAGTTTTAACCAAGGTGCCAAATAAAGAGGAGATTTGGTGATAAAAAATTTTGTCACCAAAAATCAAAATTTTGGGTGACAAGTGCAAACTTGTCACTGAAAAATACTCAGGTAAAAGATATAAAATAAATTTACAGATGTTTTATCCCCTCATTTTTTTCGGTCTCCCGCCTCCAATACGCGCCCTTTTTATCACTCTCTCTCTCCCGCTCTATCTGCTCTCCTCTCACTCTCTCACTCTCTCTCTCTCGCACGATCTCTCTGCACTCTCGATCTCTCCGCGCTCTCTCTCACTGGATCTCTCTGATCTATCTATTGCTGGATCGCTCTGCTCTCTCTGTCTCTTTCGCTCAATCTCTCTACTCTCTCTCGCTCGAGTTCTCTGCTCTCTCTCTCGCTCTCTCATCCCTCTCGTCTCAGGCGCAGATTCACCCTCTCGCGAACCGTTTGCTGCAATCTACCCTCCACCATCGTCTCTCCCTCTCGGAGCCGGACTAGCCCAAAAAGGTATGATGTTTCTTTTGTTTGTGTTTCTTCTATCTAATAACGTGAATTTGGATATGTGTGTGTTTCTTTCTTTTGATTCGTAGGGTTCAGATTCCTTTTCTTTATGAAAGATTTGATCTTTTTCCCCTTTTCTTTTTACGTTTGAATGGATCTTGCAATTTTGTATCTGGTTTTTGTTGAAGATCAGTTTCGATTCAATTTCGTGATGTTGGTTTTTTTCGTTTGATGTTGTCTGGATCTTTTGGATTTGGGAGATGATCTTCATTAGAAGAGGATGGAAGCCTAAGGAGCAAGAACCAGCAAGGTGGGGGCTGGGCCAATCAGGTACAAGCCGATGTGGTTTTAAAACACTGAGTAAAACAGGTTCATTTGGCAGTGGCTTGGTTCAAGAAATCCCAATTCTAAATGAGCTTACTCAACATTGTAAGCCCAATGCAATACAATGTTTATGCACCAAAAAAATCACAGCATAAGAAATGGAAAACCCACAGCTCTATGCAAGAAGAAACACATAACCCACTAGGAGAAAGTAACTAATCCTGAGTATGCTTACATTCATCTGTATTTTTGTAAAAGTACATAACAGATCCAGGGAGCAGAGTTTCTTCCTCACTAAGCTCGTCTAACATATAGAAATTTGTCTTCCCCTTGTCCAATTTAATGGTGGGACAAATTTCTAATACCTGCATTGGTATAATGAATGAATAATGGTGAAACTTGACACACATCTAAATATTTCATCCACCCACAAATTTCTAATACCTGCATTGGTATACATGCATATCTATGCATGTACTTATAAATCCATGCAAAATGTATGTTACTTGGCCGGCATTGACATGGTTAATGAATGATGCACAACTTTCTCCCATTTTTCTATTGATATGTAATAGTTGATCATCTCTAGGATTGATTTCATTGATTTGAAAATCAAAGTTTGGTTTAAATATTTTTATCCAGTGGAAGCTGTACTATTCTTGACTTTGTAGGTGAGCAAATATGGATAAGAGTTGGATGACAATTAAGAATAGAATGAGCAAAGAGTACCAAGATGGGGTAAATTATTTTGTTGACTTTGTAGTCACAAGTTCCGGTTCTGATGATAAGATTCGTTGCCCATGTTTAAAATGCATGAATGTGGAACGACATGTTAGTGTTGTCGTTGTGTTTCACTTGATACAAAATGGGATAGCACCTTCTTACAAGACTTGGGTGCACCATGGGGAACCTATACCTACAAATCATCAATTCGTTTCAAATGAAAGCTATCAGCCTAGTGGAGAAAGTGTTGGGGATGGAGTGGCAACATATGAACATGAGAATCCAGATGATATTGAACGCTTAGTTAATGATTACTATACAGCAACAATCATGAATGATGAGGAACTAGATGAGTTGCTTGACAATGTTGAGACAGAGAGTGTGCGGAACTTTGATAAATTGATGAAGGATGCTCATCAAGAGTTATGCCCCGGATGTAAGTTTACTTTACTATCGTTTGTCATGAAGTTACTTCACGTGAAGGTGTTGAATAAGTGGAGCAACAAGTCCTTTGATACGCTATTGGGGTTACTGAAGGAACTTCTACATATAAGTGAGCAAGAGATTCCGGGCAACATTTATGAAGCAAAGAAATTCTTACGCGACTTAGGCTTGGGCTATATGCCCATTCATGCATGTAAGTATGATTGTATACTTTTTTGAAAGGAGAATGCAAATCTCGAGAAGTGTTCGGTTTGTGAGGAGCCTAGATACAAGGTAAATGATGGCAAGGGAAAAAAGATTCCTCATAAGATTTTACGATATTTTCCGCTGAGCCCTAGGTTGCAGAGGTTGTTTATGTCGAGTGTAACTTGTATAGATATGAGATGGCATAAAGAGAAACGAGTTGATGATGGGGTACTAAGGCATCCGGCTGATGGTGAGGCATGGAAGGACTTCGATCGACAATATCCTGAGTTTGCTCGAGATGCCCGAAATGTGAGGGTAGGACTAGCTACTGATGGATTCAATCCCTTTGGTAACATGAGCAACTCCTACAGCCTATGGCTTGTGATTCTTATGCCTTACAACCTTCCTCCATGGAAATGTATGAAACAACCTTACTCTATGATGTCGTTGCTTAATCCTGGACCAATAGCACTGGGGAGAGATATTGATGTTTACTTAGGGCCATTAACTGACGAATTAAAGGAGTTATGGGAACATGGCACAACCACCTATGATGCCTCAGCAGGGCAAACTTTTCGAATGCATGTAGCTGTTATGTAGACAATCAACGATTTCCACGCTTATGGTAATTTGTCAAGGTGGACTACTAAGGGGTACTTGGCTTGCCCAGTTTGTAACGAGCATGCATCATCGCAAAGATTGAGAAGTAAGTTAGGTTATGTGGGAGCTCGCCGATGGTTACCTAAAGATCATCCTTGGCGAAGGAGTCGCCTCTTTGATGGTAAGGTGGACCATCGGTCGGCGCCTATGGACTTAACGGGCGGACAAATATTGCAACAACTATGTAAGGGGACATACAAGTCATTTGGCAAGCATCCAAGCAACAAAAGAAAAAGAGGAGATCCAGTATTAAATTGGACAAAGAAAAGCATTTTTTTTTAGCTTCCTTATTGGGAGAAACTCAAGCTTCGACACAACCTTGATATGATGCATATAGAGAAAAATATATGTGAGGCTTTGCTTGGAATACTATTGAGCATAGATGGGAATAACAAGGACACAGAAAAAGCACGTCAAGATTTGGAGGATCTAAAAATAAGGCTAGCACTGCATTTGAAGAGGCGTGCAGATGGGTCCTTCGAAAAGCCCCCAGCATCATATACTTTATCGTCGGAGGAGAGACATGGATTTTATGAGTTCTTAAAGTCAATCAAGTATCCTGATGGTTATGCTGCAAACATATCAAGATGCGTGAGTACAAAGGGAGATAAATTAATGGGCTTGAAAAGTCACGACTGTCATGTACTTTTGCAACGACTTCTTCCCATTGGGATGCGTGGCTACCTCCCGAAAGACATATGTATCACATTATCTGAGTTAGGGAATTTTTTCCAAGAGATATGCTCAAAAAACACTACGAGTTAAGGACTTGGAGAAACTACAAGATCGGATAGTGCTCATATTATGCAAGATGGAAAAGGTTTTTCCTCCGACATTCTTTGATGTCATGGTTCATCTTGCTATTCACTTGCCTCATGAGGCCATACTTGGAGGGCCAGTGCAATATCGATGGATGTATCCAATTGAAAGGTAATGTTAACCCTAAATTTAAATAGTTGATATTACATGATGCAGGTTTAATCATTTAAATTTATTTATTAAACAGGCTACTTGGTACCTTAAAGGGATTTGTCACCAATCGAGCTTATCCGGAAGGTTCCATTTCTAAGGCTTACATTGTCAAAGAGTGTCTTACTTTTTGTTCAATGTATATCAGTGGTATGGAAACAAGTTTCAATCGGCCAGAACGAAATGCTGATGGCGGTGTTTGTGGAACGAGGTTAGCGGTGTTCACCCAAAATGTTCGTCCTTTTGGCTTAATGACGAGGGCAAGTAATGTTACGCAGGAGGAAATAGACAAGGCTCATTGGTTTGTCTTAAATAACAGTTTTGAGCTGAACAATATCAAGAGTACGTTATTACTTAATTTGGATATTACCTTTACTTATATTTAGTATGCAACCTTTTTAACCATCACTATTGTATGTTAGTAAATAGAGAACATAGAAGACGATTAGCGAATGAAAGTTCATGTGACATTCTGAAGAGACAAGAAGAAAAATTTCCAAAATGGTTCAAAGAACACGTAAGATACAAACTATCTTCTGATAAATTAAGTTGTGGGCATATAGAATATTAACATGCTTGCCATGCATTGTTCTGCAGATGAATCAACTACGAGACGAAGGCTCACAAGAAGCAACCGATGACTTGTGGTCTATAGCCAATGGTCTACTTGTGACTATCAAACTATATTCAGGTTGCATATCCAATGGTGTTCGATTTCACACTAAAGACTGGGATAATCATCATAAAAGCCAAAATAGTGGTGTCGTCGTGGAAGGGAACAACCATGAAGGGAAAACAGTTACCTTTTATGGGAACTTGTGCAGAATATGGGAGCTAAGTTATATGTTTGGACGCCGTGTAGTTCTTTTCCAATGCGAATGGTTCAATACCAGTAGAAGTAGATTTATCAAAGCCGATGCACATTTCACAAGCATTGATGTAAGAAGACATTGGTGTAAGAATGATCAATTTGTCCTCCCAATTCAAGTGAAGTAAGTCTTCTATGTCAATGATACCAAATTTGGTGACCATTGGAAAGTTGTAGAACGGCTCCAACATCAAGGGATATGGGATATACCTGAGAAGGAAGATGATTTAGAACATGCGCCAACTGATGTATTCCAACAGGATGAAACCACTAATGTTGTCCCTAATATTGATATTGATGATTCAGTTGAGGTTCGATACACTAGAGATGACATTGATCCTGAGATTATTCCAAGTAATGTGGTTCTAGAGACACAGAACCGACAACTTAGCAGCAGTTTTCCTGAAGAAGATGAAGACGAAGATGAAGATGAATTACTAGGAGAGCCTAGTGATAATGAGTTTGCTAGTGAATTTGATTCGGATATTGATCTGGACAAAGAACCTTGATTTAGTTTTCTGTATTATCGTCCTTTAACCTTTATTTGGATAGTACCTAGTGAACTGTATTTTGATACTTATCATCTATGGATGTGGTTTATGTACCATTGTCCTGCATGTTTGAATATTTCTTGATGTTTTAGATCTTTCGCTGACTACCCCTGTTTGGGGCATTGTCTAACCAGCTTCTCGAAGGTTTTTCTGTCCGAAATTCGGGGGTTCCAAAGCACATATCATGAACTAAAAAAATAGTATTTTCCGGCACGATACAGTCGCCTTTGCCTTCTTTTGAAACAGCGCACTTTTCCAACACTGTTGCTGGAAATCTACTAAACACCGCTGAGTACCATTGGGCACTGGCTAACCAGCTTCCCGATGGATTTTCAGTCCACAATTCGGGGGTTCCAAAGTACAAATCATGAACTAAAAAACTGGCATTTTCCGGCACGATACAGTCACCGTTGCCTTCTTTTGAAAAAGTGCACTTTTCCAACACAGTTGCTGGAAATCTGCTGAAACGCCGCTGAGTACCCCTATTTGGGGCACCGGCTAACCAACTTCCCGATGGATTTTCTGTCCGAAATTCGGGGGTTCCAAAGTACATATCATGAACTAAAAAACTACTATTTTCCAGCACGATACAGTCACCTTTGCCTTCTTTTGAAAGAGCGCACTTTTCCAACACAGTTGCTGGAAATCTGCTGAAACACTGCTGAGTACCCCTGTTTGGGGCACTGGCTAACCAGCTTCCCAATGAATTTGCTGTCCGAAATTCGGGGGTTCCAAAGTACATATCATGAACTAAAAAACTGCTATTTTCCGGCTCGATACAGTCAACTTTGCCTTCTTTTGAAATAGCGCACTTTTCCAACACAGTTACTGGAAATCTGCTGAAACACCGCTGAGTACCCCTGTTTGGGGAACTGGCTAACCAGCTTCCTGATGGATTTTCTGTCCGAAATTCAGGCGTTACAAAGTACATATCATGAACTAAAAAACAGGTACTTTCCGGCAAGATACAGTCAACTTTGCCTTCTTTTGAAAGAGCGCACTTTTCCAACACAGTTGCTGGAAATCTGCTGAAACACCGCTGAGTACCCCTGTTTGGGGCACTGGCTAACCAGCATCCCGATGGATTTTCTGTCCGAAATTCGGGGTTCCAAAGTACATATCATGAACTAAAAAACTGGTATTTTCCGGCACGATACAGTCATCTTTGCCTTCTTTTGAAAGAGCGAACTTTTCCAACATAGTTGCTGGGAATTTGCTGAAACACCGCTGAGAACCCCCGTTTGGGGCACTGGCTAACCAGATTCCCGATGGATTTTCTGTCTGAAATTTGGGGGTTCGAAAGTACATATCATGAACTAAAAAATTGCTACTTTCCGGCACGATACAGTCAACTTTGCCTTCTTCTGAAACAACGCACTTTTCCAACACAGTTTCTGGAAATCTGCTGAAACACCGCTGAGTACCCCTGTTTGGGGTGCTAGCTAACCAGCTTCCCAATGGATTTTCTCTCCGAAATTCGGAGGTTCCAAAGTACATATCATGAACTAAAAAACTAGTATTTTCCGGCACGATACAGTCACTTTGCCTTCTTTTGAAAGAGCGAACTTTTCCAACACAGTTGCTGGGAATTTGCTGAAACACCGCTGAGAACCCCTGTTTGGGGCACTGGCTAACCAGATTCCCGATGGATTTTCTATCTGAAATTTGGGGATTCGAAAGTACATATCATGAACTAAAAAACTGCTATATTCCGGCACGATACAGTCACCTTTGCCTTCTTTTGAAAAAGCGCACTTTTCCAACACAGTTGCTGGAAATCTGCTGAAACACTGCTGAGTACCCCTGTTTGGGGCACTGGCTAACCAGCTTCCTGATGGATTTTCTGTCCGAAATTTGGGGGGTTCCAAAGTACATATCATGAACTAAAAAACTGCTATTTTCCAGCACGATATAGTCACCTTTGCCTTCTTTTGAAAAAGCGCACTTTTCCAACACAGTTGCTGGAAATATGCTGAAACACCGCTGAGTACCCCTGTTTGGGGCACTGGCTAACCAGCTTCCAGATGGATTTTCTGTCCGAAAATCGGGGGTACTGAAGTACATATCAACAACTAAAAAAAGCTATTTTCCGGCACGATACAGTCACCTATGCCTTCTTTTGAAAGAGCGCACTTTTCTAACACAGTTGCTGTAAATCTGCTGAAACACCGCTGAGTACCCCTGTTTGGGGCACTGGCTAACCAGCTTCCTGATGGGTTTTCTGTCCGAAATTTCTGGGGTTACAAAGTACATATCATGAACTAAAAAACTGCTATTTTCCGGCGAGATACAGTCACCTTTGCCTTCTTTTGAAAGAGCGCACTTTTCCAACACAGTTGCTGGAAATCTACTGAAACACCGCTGAGTACCCCTGTTTCGGGAACTGGCTAACCAGCTTCCTTATGGATTTTCTGTTCGAAATTCGGGCGTTAACAAGTACAAATCATGAACTAAAAAACTACTATTTTCCGGCAAGATACAGTCAACTTTGCCTTCTTTTGAAAGATCGCACTTTTCCAACACAGTTGCTGGAAATCTGCTGAAACACCGCTGAGTACCCCTGTTTGGGGCACTTCTTCACCAGCTTCCCGATGGTTTTTTTGTCCGAAATTCGGGGGTTCCAAAGTACATATCATGAACTAAAATCTACTACTTTCCGGCATGATACAGTCAACTTTGCCTTCTTTTGAAACAACACACTTTTCCAACACAGTTTTTGGAAATCTGCTGAAACACCGCTGAGTACCCCTGTTTGGGGCACTGGCTAACCAGCTTCCCGATGGATTTTCTGTCCGAAATTCGGGGGTTCCAAAGTACATATCATGAACTAAAAAACTGGTATTTTCCGGCACGATAAAGTCACCTTTGCCTTCTTTTGAAACAGCGAACTTTTCCAACACAGTTTCTGGGAATCTGCTGAAACACCGCTGAGAACCCCTGTTTGGGGCACTGGCTAACCAGCTTCCCTATGGATTTTCTGTCCGAAATTTGGGGGTTCGAAAGTACATATCATGAACTAAAAAACTGCTGTATTCCGGCACGATACAGTCACCTTTGCCTTCTTTTGAAACAGCGCATTTTTCCAACACAGTTGCTGGATATCTGCTGAAACACTGCTAAGTACCCCTGTTTGGGGCACTGGCTAACCAGCTTCCTGATGGATTTTCTGTTCGAAATTTGGGGGGTTCCAAAGTACATATCATGAACTAAAAAACTGATATTTTCCGGCACGATACAGTCACCTTTGCCTTCTTTTGAAAAAGCGCACTTTTCCAACACATTTGCTGGAAATCTGCTGAAACACCGCTGAGTACCCCTGTTTGGGGCATTGGCTAACCAGCTTCCCGATGGATTTTCTGTCTGAACTTCGGGGGTTCTAAAGTACATATCATGAACTAAAAAACTACTATTTTCCGGCACGATACAGTCACCTTTGCCTTCTTTTGAAAAAGCGCACTTTTCCAACACAGTTGCTAAAAATCTGCTGAAACACCGCTGAGTACCCCTGTTTGGGGCACTGGTTAACTAGCTTCCCGATGGATTTCTGTCTGAAATTCGGAAGTTCCAAAGTACATATCTTGAACTAAAAAACTGCTATTTTCCGGTACGATACAGTTGCCTTTTGCCTTCTTTTGAAGCAGCGCACTTTTCCAACACAGTTGCTGGAAATCTGCTGAAATCTAAATGTCATGTTCATATATCATTCTAAAATCTTCTAAATGTTACTTGTTGATATATCATACTAAAATCTACATGTCTTTTCTTATAGGAGAGAGATGGTAAAAAACAGGGTCAGGTTTATCAAGCCCGGGAGCATGGGCCAACCAGTGTCTGATTATGAGAAGAAAAGGCGGGGAAAAATGGAATTGAATAACCTTAGATTGGTTGAAAGGGGGTTTCAAAGGATGGCAAATTCATTGGTTGATCTGAAGGAGAAGCAAAAGAATAAAACTACTAAGGAGGCGAAAAATATGATGGCCATGGATGATGATGACGAGGAGTATCAACCACGTGAAGATGAGAACAATTTGAGTTCTGATGACCATTTGAGTTTTTATAGCGATGAGGAAGAACTGGCAATATATAATTGTATTGTGTATTCAAGGCTTACAAATATATCATTAGACATTAATTTTGTGTCACATGGTGACAGATTGATGCTATCAGGAATGAAAAAAGAAAGAAGAACGTTGTTGCACAACATACATCCACTCCCCATACTGAGATGCCTCATATGTAGTCTACTGTGCCTCCTTCCTCTACCCAAGGTTCAATGCCTACCCCAACATCGATGGTAGGTATGCCAGGTTCTTTAACAACAGAGTCTACAGTGGCTCCTACTCCTACCCAAGACTTACTGGTTGAACAACATACTCTATCTACTACACCAACTTCTTTACCGCACGATATGGTGAGAGGTACATTTTCCATCAATGTCAGTTTCATATACGTTAAAACGAAGGGAGGAAAAATGGAGAACGAGTTATCTATGCAACATTCTCCTGTGGATTTATTAGATCCAACGAAAAATTGTTGTCAAACTATAAAAAAAAAAAGAAAAAAAGAAAAAATACAATACCAGCAATATGTGAAATTCTAATATATTTTAATTGTAATATTCATACACTCTACTTTTTTTAAACTTTTCAGCTTCTGCCTCAGAGCGTGTCCGGGGTGCTACCCGTGGAATTAACACCGAACGCTTTATTGCTGCTAGTAGTGGCACCCAACTTGTTGTAGCGGTTCCTCTGGAGGTAGGACCACCCGTTGGGGAAAATGCCACTAGGTTGGCCAATTGGCTTGGTGTACAAATTAGGATGCGGCACCATTGAAGGATATGGAAAAGTGTGATGATATTCCATCATACAGGCTACTTGAGTAAAGTTTTCTCTCTCGTTTTATTTTATTTGAGGTTCACTATTTTTCCTCTTTAAGATTAAGATGCAATTCAGCTCTTAGTACTCATTTACACTAGTCACAAATGTTATTTTCAGGTTCTAGTATATAATTTCTGCACATAAAGAACCAGTTTTGGCATCCAAATTTCATTTCCAATAGCTACTACAAAGTTTTAGCAACAATAATTCACATTTTCAGCAACTAGGTTCACTTAAATTTTAGCATCCCAAGATGATATTTCAGTTCAGGCACAATTTTAACTCCTTTTTGCTTATACTAGAATTCTATATTATATGAATGAGTGCAGGATAAATTTGACATAAGGGGATATGATGAGAAAGATCATGTGAGGCGTGGAATTGACCGCAAGTGTAACAAATTGTATAGAACCTGGCGTCATAATATGAAAGCACACTATGAAGCCTTAGTGGAAGCTGGTAAGGACCCGTATATCAAGCCATATAGAGGAGTAAGTGGTGAAGACTAGGCATGGATGATTGGTAACATCTGGACTAATAAAGATAAAGAGGTAAAATTCAATTTGGAATAAGGAATTCATTTGATTGATATCTTTACAAGTACATTTATATCATTTTATAGGAATTGGTAAAAAAAAGGAAGAAAGCTCGAGCAAATTTACCTTTCAATCATACTATGGGATCACAATCATTTGCAGCTACTATGTCAGCTCAAGAAAAAGAGCATGGTCAACATCCTGACATTGCAGATTTCTACAAGTTAACCCATTATAGTACAAAGAAGAAGAAGTGGGTAACCCCGATATGTGAGCAAGTACATGTGAGCGTTAACCATAGAAGTCGCATCACCAATGTTATTTTTGTATTTCATGCAATATATTGATTCTATATTTTCTTTGCTATTAGGTACAACTTGACGCACGCCACCGAGAGGATGAGTCACGTCGCAAAGAGGATGAGGCACTTGGGCTACCAGTCACCATGCCACAAGAGGAGATGCCAATGGAAGTTCTTGGTAAGAAGTTTTATGTGAAGGAATATGGTGTTGGTTTGAAGAGACCATCATCTAAGCGGTCTAGTGCTAAATCACATGATGAGGTGCGAGTTCTGAAGAATCAGGTTGAGACACTTAAGGATATGTGCCAAGAACAAAAGGATCAGTTTGAGACCTTGAAGGACTTGTGCCAAACGCAACAGGAGACAATACGTGGATATGATGAAAAGTTTCCGCGCTTCAACGTTGTTATGTCCGCTTATATGCAAGGAGGTCTTGTTGGGGAATGCTCTAATTCTCGGTAAGTAAATTTCCATGTCAATTAAGGAAGTTTCTAAGGAAGTTTCTAGTCAATCATGCATTCTTGGTCATATTCAAGATGATGTACACTTTTATCACAAGAATGGTCAGAAACGTCCTACTACGTATAACCACAAGAATGGTCAGAAATATTTTATTTTCTCATACATTTATTTTGACTTGTTTTAAGTTTAAGAAATCTGAGGCTATGTGGGTGGGCGACGGTCTTTTATGTGATTCATTCTTTCTTTGGAATGATGGTAGTTGTTATTTTATTAACCTAATGAAAAGATTTGCTGCTTTTATTACAGGACTGAAGAGGCCGAGAACACTAGATAAGATTGATACTACCCAGCGCTCAAGGAAGCATCACCATCTCAATCATAAGCTTGATTGTAGCCCATCTTAATGTTTAGGCTGAGTCCAGCTGGTGAATAATTGTTTTAATAGTGAATGGTAATGAAACTTTCAAATTTAAATGTGCCAATTTTACTTTGGTTAAAAATGTCTATCATCTGTTGCATGTATTTACACATTCTGATAAAATTGGTGGATTTAGAAATGCCTTTTTGCTATATGTGCTACTTCTTGATGGTTCATTATGTTTTCATGAAGTCAAACTTTTTGTTTGTATAATATAGAGCATTCATATGAGGAGCTAGCATTTAGACAACGAGACTTCTGAGGATGTAGTGGTTTATAAAGAACCTTCAACGTATGACAACTTGTTAATGGCACTGGGATCTAGCAGTAAATCTATGGCTGATGTGTATCAGAGGAGGTAAGCCTCGTTGTTTCTTTGCTCAATCCTTTGTTTTTTTTCTGTTGTGTCAAGCTAGGATTTGCAGCATAGTAACTTCACATTCGTGCTTTGCTAGTTTTGAATAGGATGTACATGGTTTAAGCAATGCCATGCATCGTCTAGCTCTGACCCAACTGATTATCATTCATTTTGGAATCTAGCTTGGGCCCATACATAGGCTGCAGCTAGTTGGCCTATGTTAATGACTTCTGTGGGGATGGGCCTACCCACATATGGTCCTATATGTACTTACATGAGGCGTCTGAACGTAGTTTAAAATCACTGTACTTGTGTTTGTCATGGTTGACCTGGAAAAGCAATACATCTACGTGATATGTAATGGTTTACAGCCATCAAGGTATCTCAAAGCATCACTTGTAATTTGACCCAAAAACTTATAAAAAACCCATAAAGTAATTTTTTTTTTTTAAATGTTAGAATCTAATGTTCGTTTTGTTTATGGGATAATGGTATTTAGTGGACCCCCAAAGTCATATTGGCCCTATATCATTGTTTTATCTTAGATTGTTGAATCTATTGAATTTCAGCAATCGAATCAAATGTATTTTTAGGATTTCTCGATTTCATAACATGTTAACTAATTACATTTTTTTGTTGCAATTTTATACAGGTAGGTAACTATCAAAATGGAGTTACTTTTTGGCAGTTAACCAAAATGACCAAGATGGAGCTGAAGACTTTTTGTAGTTGACTGGAACACTTGTTTTGAATTATTTTTGTTAGTTGACACGACACACCGTGTTTGGATGTTTTGTAGTTATGCTAAGACTATTGACTTTGAAGTTTTTATTGTTGAAGGATGAATATTTTGAACGGTTGTGAATTTGGATGGTAGAATGTTGACTTGTTGGATATTTGATTTGAATGATATTTTGCGTCTTTGTGGTATAAGTTTTGCTAATGGGTGTATCTAGATACAAATGTCTGAAACTTTGTAAGCAGGTGCGAAATGATAATTTGGGTGTCACCAATATATATTTTGATTGTGTTTTTTGGTGACAAAAAGAGTATGTTACCCTTGTGTGCCAACTTGGTAATATTATTTGTGACACGTATTTGGTTGTCAGGGTAAATATTTTCAGTAACAATTCTTGTCACAGAAGATCTCTTTTCTATGACACCTGCTTGTTGTCACCATTGCTTTCAGTGACACCCTACTATGTCATGGAAAATCTTTCTTCCATGACACTATATTTTTGTCACTGTTGACATCATTCCGTGACAAGTGCACAAACTTTGTCACCGTTGACTTTTAGTGTCATGGATACAATGACACCCCGTCCCTTGTCACCAATGATAATAGGTGAAAAAAATTGGGCCTTTGGTGACATTTTTTCATGTCACCAATGGTGTTTTTTGTTGTAGTGAACTCACATAGATCTTCGGCCGCGTGTCGGAGTCTCCGCATCCAAATCCATCAACAAGTACTTATAGAACCTTCTCCAGTTGCAACTCAAGCAAAGGACTGCGATGATCTTGTCGACGCCTCGCCGTACACCTTCACCGTGCTTGAACTAACCACCTTGAATGCCTTTTCAAGGTGAATCTACTACAAGAGAATAGCTAAAAGAGTCTCCTAGGCTTTAAGTTCCAGCTCTGCAACAATGGATGCTTTGGAGAAGACAAGGGATCTCTGAAAAGAATCCTAGGGCTTAGAATGGGAGAGAGTGTCTCTAGATTTGATAGAAGATGGTTTTATATGAGCATTGGTTTGTGGGTTGCAAGCCATAAGAGTTTTGGAATGATTGGGAAACAAATAGGAAGGAGTTTCATCAAATGAAACTCTAAAATTCCGCGTCACAAGCTCGAGCGTGAGTCGATGGCTAGTTGAGCGCATGAAGTAAACATCCAATTATTTTAGACGTTCCGCGGATCCAGTGTGTCAGGATCGAATAGAAAAGAAGCAAGCTGGAGCGCAAGAGCCTCAGCTAAGGGCACGCTCGAGCTTGTGTGACCAGGTGCCCGAGCGCCCAGTGGAATTTCTGCCTTTTTTTATTTTTCTTTAATTCTTCAATTTGGGAAGTCCATTAATAAAATACAAACATGAATCTCTGTTTTCTCCACATCCAAATGAATCTGCCAACACTATTAAAAAAAATGAGTATCGATCATCTATAGCACTTGTACAGTCACCATGAGTGGACCAATCATAATAACGACACAAACCTATAAATTAGGTTGATGAAATATGTGATTGGTTCCACTTATGGTGACTACAAACCAAATGCAATGAATGACCAGGGCTCTTGAAAACGAGGGCTTCTAAATGCACTACATTTTTAACCATTTACACACAATTTCTCTCCACACTCGGCCTAAGAAATTTAAAATTTTGATTTTTCTTTCTACACACTCAAATCAGACCTAAAGTAGCCCTATCTCCTTTCTCTCTACACACAACTTACCACCATCATTTGGACTCATCCTTCCGATTGGTAAAAACCCTTCTCCTCTCTATCTATCATATGGTGAGTGTACCCAAGATAATCATTTTCTTCATCTCCTTCTCCTGTATGTATTTTTCCATCCATCCATCTATAATTACCATTCTCTCTTGTCCCATTTCAATCAAGTAATATTTGCTACATTTTTTTTATTTGGTGTTCATCTTTGAATGTGTATTTGAGCTTCGTCATAGATATGGTCATCATAGACATCTATGATCTTCCATGTCTAATCAGGATGTTAGTACTTACAATCAATCCACAATAAAACCCATGGCAAATTCGTTGTTGATTACAAAGTTATGGAAAAAGACAGAAAATAATCGATAAATTCAGCACATGTGGCTGAACATTGGTTGTTTGTTCTACACTAGAAGTTCGAACGTTTCGCGGCAACATAAATTAAAAAAGGCTTTATAAGCTTCGAAAAATGACAAAAACCAAAATAAACAACACAACAACTCATCATCTCACTGCTATTATGTTCAGAAACTACATTTTGCTTGTTAGTTTGCTCGTCCATTAGACAAAAAGATGATATTGAGATAGGTTTCACTAAGAAATAATATGTTTGACAATAGTGGGATATGAAGGGAGAGTAGAATGTGATAAATGAAGAGATGATGATGTGAAATAATGAATGAGACTGGAAGAAGAAGCGAATGAGAGTGAAGGGATGAATGAGACAGTGGAATGGGAGGAGCGAAAGTAAAGTGAAGGGAATGATGAAAGTGAAATGGGATTATGTGCCAAGAGAAGTTAGAGTTTTAGATTTGATAGGTGATTGTCCTTTTTATAATTTCTTATAGGAGTATAAATGTAATAAAAAGTTTTTAAAAATTCCGTGTGTAAAGGGTAAAAAACATAGTGTATTTAGAAGCCCTCCTTGAAAATTATGCTCACAAACTTGAGATGCCCAACACGAAAGGTACATCTCATCTTACAAAGGCGTCAGTGATTGATTCATAGGCGAATAAGTAGTTTCACAAGTTTTGTACCACTTGGTCAACTCTTCCTTAAAAAAAAAGGAAAACTACCGTACGAAAGCTCTAAAATCCCACATTTACCCAAGACAAGATAAAAAATTACAAATTACCAAGCAAAGATCGTACACGAAAGTAAAGTTAAAGTAGGACCATTTTACCCTTTATCCTGGGATATCCTAATCGTATAAGGATATCCCAGTTTTCGATATCCCACGCTATTAGGATATCGCATCGTTGGATATCCTATATATACAGGATATCTCCAAAAAAATTTCACCATTCGTCTTTCTACCCAGGTAAAACAAGACGCAGGTAACTCGGTAAAAACCCCATTTTACTGTGATCATCATCCTCCTTCGATCCTCCCACAGTTTTTCCTCTTTGTTTTCTCATCGTCTTACTATAGATTCCGCAGGAACACAGCCTTCCACTTCATTCTCCTTCATCAGCAGCTGCAACATGGTGGATCTTCAACTTTATAGGGTTTTACTGTTGGATATTCAACTTTCTAGGGTTTTACTGTGGGAAATATACCCAATCGTTAGAAGTTTAAGGTAAGGGAAAGAAGTATTCTTTTTCCTTTATCTCTTTATTTGTTTTAGTCTTTTTCTGGATTAGGGCTTATTTTGAGGCTGGGCATTTGGGTTTTTATTGTTATTTAGGGGTTGCATCGTGTGATGTTGCTACAAATCTTATTTTTCTTCCATTCTTTTGAGTATTGGAGATCTCTTGTAAACAAATTTGGTATTGGTGCTGCTGTCCGCTTATTTTACCATTTTTCAATGAAAAACTTCATTGCTCTCCTTGTTTTACTTTTAGGCTTAAAAGGTTGAACACTCACAAAATGGTATATCTGCCGATTAAAATTTTTCAAGTAGTACAGGGTAGTTTGAATGCTACTTCATTCAAAATTAGTCCAATAAATTGGTGCCCTTCCATCTCCAGATTATCACTCCCATAGCATGGTGGTCAATGTTTTAAAAAAAAAAAAAAGGAAAAAAAAAAAAAAACAACCACCATGGCATGGCTCCCTGATTGAATTTTTGTTTGACCATTCTTAGAAAAAATGGTATATTGTGGCTTCAACCATTGAAATTATGTATAATGTAATAATAGCAACACAGAGATCCAACTATTTGTGATTATAAGTACATGAAAATGAATGTCATAGCACTATTATTCTGATGTCTGAGTTGATTATGATAGATTGCTTTTTTTTTTTTAATGTAAGATTGGATGTTAAATTGCATTCTATTTTTACTCAATTGTTATCTTCACCTGATTTGAGTAATGGTTGACAGATGAAACCATTTCAACCCGGTCCGATTGATTCATCTATTTTATCAGACCAAGATAATCACGTATCTACGTCAATATGGAACGGCAAGGAACCCGGTGTTTACCGATGTATTCCCGCTAATCCTAAGAGCGGAATTTGGAAATTAAATGATAGGCAATGCAACATTGTGAAAAGGACTGGCCTCCACCATCTATTGCAGATTTGCCACATGCGAATTGACCATTCTCTGATAAGTGCATTAATTGAAAGGTGGAGGCCAAAAACAAATACCTTACATTTTTTGTCTGGAGAGGCCACTATTACACTTGAAGATTTGGCGTATATTTATGGCCTACCCATTGATGGTCCACCAATTATAGATCGCACATATACAAAAAGACTCATTATTGAGGAAGTATGCAATACACTCTTAGGAAAGGTGCCTAAACCCACGGACATCGAGGGTGGACAGCTGAAACTGACATGGTTTCATAAGAACTTCGTTGAGCCCCCAGAGAATGCGTCTGAAGATGATATCGATAGGTATACTAGGGCAAATCTCTTTTGCCTTGTTTCAACCCAAATTTGCGGGTTTACTTCAGGGTCAAGGGGGCCTGCCTACCTTCTTGAATTATTTGAAACCTTCCAAGTGTATGCATGGGCTCCTGCTTGCCTCGCAAATTTATACAGAACACTATCCAAGGCCACCCGTGTGAAGGATGGGATAAAAACAATATGTGGGGCCCTCCAATTTCTTCAGGTAAATAATAACTACTACGTATATTGCTTGATTACAATAAATATTGAACGAATCCAAGTTTATGAATTGATAATATTTCGACAGATATGGGCATATTCCCAAATGAGAATTGGACGTCCAATCAAACAAAATATGGAAAATATCAAATTTGAGATCCCACTTTTTAAAATGTGGGAAAAAAGACTGAAAAAACACTTTTCGTTGACTACTGTTGAAGAAGTCGTCAACAACTCGATCAGCAAGGCATTGATCAGGTAAGTTATTTCAATTATCTGTCTTCTTATTCATTTTTCCTCTTAATATGAAATAACGAAATTTTTTTTGCAATTTGAGTGGCAGCCTTACCTCCAATTTGCTGATGAGCCGATCGAACATGTCTCAGAAGCAGATAATTGTCTTTTTATAGTATGTACAGAAATGATCTTTTACTCGATTATTGAATCTCATAATGCGGATCGAGTAATGAAGCAATTTGGGTGGAGAAAAATCCTACCTCCATCGCTCCATTCAATTCCTTGGAGAGATGAAAAAAACTCAAATGTCACAGTGGATTATAGAGTTAAGCTGAAACAACAAGTAGAAGGATGGCAAAATAGAGTGTCATTAGTTATCGATGGAGAGTACGATGAATTGGTCAGTAGACATTCTGATGGGTACTTTGCTTGGTATCACCGTATCACTAGACTGCGTGTTGGGCGGCCACCACAAGGGAGGAGAAATCCACAATATGAACATGCAGTCCAACATGTAATTGTAGCTACAACATTAAGCTAAAATAGTGGCTTACGCAATAAGTTATGTTATTGTGACATTACTTTGTATTTGTTTTTTTAAAGAGCATGTTACTCTTTGTTTTTTATACATTACTTTGTTATGAGCTAATCTTGACATATTCTACCATCAAATGGAAATCTTCCTGAAACATGTTACGGCTACCGTAGATAGTGTGAATGAGAAATATGATTCATGGTTCTTGTATAAAATTATGCGAACAATTCAACAGCAATGTTTGAAATTCTTGGTTGCTTGCTCTGCTGGATTTGAGAATTTCAACTTGGAGGAATGTATTAATAGCATGTCATATGAAAATTTCAATAAGGTTAGTACGTGTTGTTATATTAATAATTCTTTCATTATATACTATAACTAAATTTAATTCCATTGGTTGTTTAACTCTGTTGTTGAATATAATATTATCGTGAGATATCTATGGTGTTCGACAGGAAAATCAAGAAGAAGAAATGGGACAAGTGCCTCCTGATGTCCACACACCCCAACCTTCCCCATTCGCAAACCCCAGTCCCACACCTCATCCACTCCCATTCGTAACCCCAAGCGCTACACCCCAACCTTCTCCATCTGTGGTTCCAAGTCCAACACCACAACTACTCCTATTCGTAGCCTCCAGCTCCACACCCAACCTTTTTCCATATATGATTCCAAGTCCAACAACACAACCATCCCCGTTGGTACCATCGAGGTTCAAACCCCAATTTGATCCATTTGTGATTCGGAGTCCAACACCCCAAGCTGTCCCTTTTGTAATCCAAAGTCCCACACCCAATCCACCTCCAATCGTTATCCCAAGTCCATCACACGTCGTATCTTCAGTTGTTGGCCGAGTGAAAGGTAATCCTAGGAAAATGATTATTCCTCCAAGGCTCTCTCCATATGTCTTGGGTCCAACAAGCAAACGCTCATGGCCCAATCCGCCCAATCCACAATATTCTCTTACAGCTGAAGAAGATAAGATCTTAGATAAGTTTTGGAAGAGTTATTATAAAAAGTATGTTTGTATTATTTATTTTGTTTAAGTATGCATTATTGGATTGGGCAATACAATATATAATTATCTTATATATATGCAGGGCACCAGAATTAGATCAAATTTGTTCAAGGGTTTCTGCTGAGAGTCTGCGTCAGTGCCTGCGTAAATATTGGATCGATACCAATGTATGTCACAATTATGGATACTAATATTGTATTCAATATTTTTATTTTTTCATGTAAATGAATAAATTGTGTCAGATGGGTTGATTATGGTGCATGTGTCTTAGATAATGGATTGCTGGTTTGAAATTCTTGAGGCCAATGTCCCAACATCACATTTCTTTCCATCTGGTATGACAGTATGGAATTTTTTTTTTTTTTTTTTTTTTTTGTCCTTGGTGACTTATATTATTATGATGTGCGTCGTACTAACATTCTGCTTCTTTACTATGCAGCATTGGGAGCAGAAAATTTTGACAGATTATTATTGTATTGCATTTGGGAAAGAGGGACTTAGAGAGTACAGTGAATATCAAATGTTGTTTTTCCCAATATGGTATCAATCACATTTTTTCCTCCTAGTTGGATATCCAAAAAGAGAAAAATGGGAGTTCTACAACGGTTTGGATAGCGATGTTTACTGGAAATATACTTGCCACTTTGTAAGTGTATTTCTACTACTTAAATATATTTATTATATATTTTAGACTATCATGTCATTGTGCATTGACATATGTAATCTCATGTGTACGGGTTTTATTCATTAGCGGTTGTTTCTCCCAAATTGGTTGGGACAATCCTGCACATTGGCCAATTATACCTATGCATGTCCTAAACAAGATAATATGTGAGTTTAAGTTGCAAATGTTGGATGTTTGCATTATTAGATAATGGGATGCATGTTCTCATGTTCAAAAATTTGTGCACGGATGATTGTGGAGTATTTGTGATGGCATATGCTGAGCATCTATTACTTGGCCGACTCATGTTCTTCACACAGAGAGACATGTGGTTTTACAGACAGAAGATCGTACATGACATATTTTACAAGCAATGGAAAAATAGTGGTTTCCTCGAATGTACAACAAATGTCTGAGAGAGTAATCAAGGGTTGTATGGAGTTTATATATATATATATATATATGATAGGTTCAGTATGGAATGTGATGTCCAGTTTAATTTTGATATCTCAGGCAATGTCATTTTTTAGGTCAATCATTTTTTTTTTATCCTGCAGCAATGTAAATAACAGTGTACAGGTTTTTAATATATATGTTTATTAGATTTTTTTTGTTCCATTTTGTTTTCTTTTTTCTTTAGTTATACTTTGTTTTTCTTTAATCAACATTGGCATATCTGGTAGGTGACTTATATGTATTGCTCAGTAGTATACCCACTGATATCTTGAAATTATGGATCCAACCAGGGTGATAGATATGACAAAAGAGAATTTATTGTATAATATCATAATAATTTAATGAAAAAAATCATACCATAATATTGTAAAATGTTTGAATTGGAATTATCAAAATAAAATAATAATAATATGATGTCTGATTTTAGTGCATGAATCACTCATCTCTGCCCTTAATTCTTAGAAAAAGTCTACATACTGTTATCGTTGTAGCCAAACTTTTCTTTATATATCGAAAATGACTCAAGCCAGAGCATAGTCTCACTAGAGCGACTTTTTTTCTCGGTATAGCGAAAATAATTCCAATTTTCTGTCTCAGAAGACAGAGCGATGTCTCGCTATACTGAAAATCTTACTAGCTATAGCGAGAGTTTTTGGAGCAAGAAGGAACCAAGGGCAGGCCTTGCTATAGCGAGCCTGCTAGAACGTTCCAGCTCGTTATAGCGAGGCCCCTTTTGTTCGGGGTATTTTCGTAATATCCTGCAAAGGGCAATTTTGGATTATGCATTCCTTTTCCATGCACTGAATTATCTCACCCATTGCATTAAATACTCCTACCCACAACTGCCCACTGCAATGAATTTTTCTTTAATAAACCTGCTCTACTCACTCTTTAATCTTTCATTTTTTTTTCTCTCATCTTCTCATCTTCTCACAAGTATCAACGTCTTCTCTTCTTCTTATAAGTTTTATCATTTTTTTTTCAATTATTCACTGGTATAGTTTATTCACTCGTGCATGTTCGTATGTTTTCTTGGGTTTTCAGGTGTAGTTTTTTCTCACAAGTGTACGTGGTTTCTCTTCTTCTCACAGGTGTAGTTTTTTTTAAGGCTTAGTTTCTTTCATTTTTCATCTCTCATCTTCTCACAGGTATGATGGTTTTCTCTTCTTCCTATATGTTTTATCATGTATTTTTCAATCTCATTCACTGGTGTCGTTTATTCACTCGTGTTGTTTTTGTTTTCTTGGGTTTTTGGGGATTTGTATCCACATTCACTCATTTAGTTTCGGTTATTTTAAACCCTCCTAAAAAAAAAACTAAAAAAAAGGTTTTCGGAATTCAAAAATATGTGTGCTAGGTGGAAGTGCATTTATGCATCTATTTTGGGTGTTCTCTTATTTAACAGTTGATTAATGTTGGTTATATGCTCTGTGACTTTTCCATGTTTCACACTTTTTGGGATTATATGAAGTGACAACCTTATGTACTTTTCATGCCTTGTTACTTTCCCAAGTCCAACCTTATGTGTTTGTTTATGTTATTGTGACTTTCCATGGTACAGCATGCCTTCTAAAACTTTTAAGGGGAAGCGATCAGCTGGGTCTTCCTCTCGGTTCAATACTAAACGGTTCAAGGATGCTGCGAGTGCTCAACGTTTTGAATCTAGGTTCATCAATCGCACAGTGATATTTGAGAGACTAGTTGTGCAATCCGATCTTACGGGCACAAAGTTTTTGTACCGGCTTCATCTTAAAGGCTGCATGATTTTAATGAACTTGATTAATGAATGCTTTGAGGACTGGGTTCGGAAATTTTATTGCAATATATTTGATGTTTCAAGTAGTGATTTCAAGACCTATGTTCGGGGAAAGGCACTCCATGTGAATGCAAATAAGATTGCCACTTTACTCAATCTTCGGAGACCTGCTGCAAGATTATATCCATTCCTTGATGCGGAAAACATTGAGATACAAGGGAACGAGGTGGCTACTGTTTTATGTGATGAACCTATTGTATGGGATACTCCAACCTTCTCCATATCCGGTCTAACCACTGATTACAGTTTGCTCAACACATTTGTCTACCACAATATTGAGCCTAGAAGCCATCGATTTGATCTTCTCTATCTTCAGGGTTTCCTTTGAAAGTCCAGGATCCTAACCCTAGAGGAGGGTGAATAGGGTGATCTACACTTAATGACTAATTATGGCCAATTTTAATATCTTAACAATCAACTAGTCACATGTGATGATTAACATACAATATGCGGAAGCTTAAACAAAACAATCACCACAAAGTAAACACCACTATATAAGGATTTATAGTGGTTCGGCCTCAATGCCTACATCCACTACCGGCTTGTGATCCAACACCCCACCGGATTTCCACTATTTATGCTTTTGAAAAGGCTAAGCAATAACCTCTACAATATGCTTTCCAAGGCTAAGCAATAACCTCTACAATGTTGTTTTTCTAGGCTAAACAACAACCTATACAAGATGCTTTTCTAGGCTAAGCAATAACCTTTACAATAAAGAGATTTTCTCTCAAGGTAGTGTCTTCACAAAACACTCTAAGAGAATACAATTAAGCTCAATTACAATGCCTCTTAATTAGGTGGATATGAAATTAAAAATCTAACTCACACAAACACTATATGAATGCAAAGGTGTATGTTCATGATGTGCGTGTGTGTGATAACTTCAATCAAGTTAAAATGAAGGCTCAATTAATGTATGCTTAATGCATTTTAAAGTTTAAAGCACACAAAGATTTGATTGAAGTGAAATGCAAATCACATGTACAAAATACTAACTTGTTGATGATATGAAAATCAAAAGCTCATAAGTTGTATGAAATTAATTATATCTGAACATGTGATGCATGTGCAATGTTGTTTTCAAAAACAAAAGTTTAACTAAGGTTCAAATGAATGAAAACAACAATATGACTCAACCAAGTAAATGAAACATGTTATAAAAGAAATCAAAGGTTTTGACAAAACATGTTTTATAAAGTTTTAAAACAAACTTGGATTGAAATCAAGGTGAAGAATCCAATCCAACTTAGATCAAAGATTAAATGAAGAATGGATTCAACACATCATAGTTATCATGCTAAAAATCATTTACCAATAATTTAAACAAAGCATATAACATTTGATAAATAAAAGTAAAGCTTACTCAGAGATTTAACTTCATTAATCCAAGCTTTAGCTTTACTAATGACCCCTTGGTCTCTCTTAGTTCATCTCCTTTTTCTCTTCTCCAAACTCCTCAAGGAAGGCTCTTTTATCTTTTTTTTTTTTTCAACACCTTTTACAAAGGAATGAACCTCATTTTTTACTCAAAAATTGAGTTCTGGCGTGTCCCTGGTCTACCTGCACCTTACCTCGGTCGACCTGGCCTTAACGGTTAAAAATCTGACCGTTTGAAAAAGAGGCCCAACGGCTCTTTTCCCGGTCGACCCGCAGTGTGCGAGGTCGACCGGGTCCATGGGCTCGGTCGACCGAGCACACTGCAGGTCGACCTTGGCCCAGGGACCAAAAACCCCAAAAATGCATATTTCAAAGTATTTCTTTGAGGGGACTTTTTGGCCATTAAATCAAGCTTGGAATCATGATTTAAATCAATCTTAGAGTTCTTTTAAAATCATGAAACATAAAAAGCCTAAAATGATTTGAAAGATTTAAAACATAGGCTAGCTTGATTCAAAAAACTTTTTTTCAAATTTAAATGCATCCAAGTTTAAAAACAAAAAACATGCATAAATCAATAGTTCTACAAGTCTAAAAAACAATGCATGTGTAAATCAAGATTTCAAGTTTTTCTAAATCAATGCATGTGTGTAAATTCAAATGATGATTAAAATGATAAAACATCCATCAAATTGCAATATACAAAATCCCTAACATCCTTCTCTACTACTTAGACGCAAGCAATTTTGTGGACATTCCACTAACCATACTTGAATCAATGCTGCGAATTTACCATGAACTATGGAAACTCACTCTTCCATTTGGTGCAATGATCTACAAAATGATGATTGAGGCCGGTTGCCAAGCGTACACCCATGAAATGCTTGTCGCTAAAAGACAGAAAATAGATGGCAGAACCCAAGCAATGTCTGATACACATGTCTGTCGACGTCCTTAAAGGGTGCAAGCCCCAGTCCAAGCTGATGATGCAGAGACAGATTCTATTGAAGATAGGCTCCTTGCGATTGAACATGCGGTGTATGATCAGTCTGTCCAAATTGAACAATTGGAGGAAAGGGTGGCAACCGGTTTTTCTGACATTGGTAATCAGCTGACCGAAATGGTCAAACAACTTCGTCACCAATGAAGCGCCTTCTCCATTTTTTTTATGCTTTTCTATTTGTACTCCATGACTATGTACAACATGTATATATATATATATTCTCGGCTTCGGATTTATGTTTTGGTTTAACATTTTGTACAAGTGTCAACACCACTAGGGTATCAAGTGTCAATTAATTGGCACATTTGCCCTCAAAACAACTAACCTACAAAATTCTACAAAAACATCACAAAAAATAACAATAAAAATAATTTTAAAAGAATGTGTTACAATTTCAAGCAAAATAGACTGGATTTATTTAGTGCAGACACTTCACAAATTTATCTATTACAGAAAGGGTTTTACAAAAAAGGACCCTCATGATGCTTGTTTCCCATATATACAGCAAGTAGGGAACAAAGTTGTTAATGCATTAGCATCTGTTACAAAAAAATTATAAACAACAATCAGGAGTTGGTCATGGTAAACGCATTTCAGATATTCTTTCTTGTTACAAAAGTTGTTACTATAAATAATGATCATCACCAAATCCTACCAATTTTTTGTACGAATGAAATGGCATTATTCATGAGCCGATGGATTGCGACATGTTTGTCGATTATGACCCTTTCCTCGACAGTGGGAGCACGTGACTGGATTCCTTTGTCGGTCTTCCGTACGAATTCTATTATTCTTGGCTCGGCCAGGTTGTCTTCTTGCATGTGGTGGTAAGACCCGCACGTTGCTTCTTTCCTCCCATTGCCTTATATCTCGTGTTGCATGCAAAACATAACTGTATGTTTGTTGATATGTGTCTCTACCGAACCAATGCTGACAAAAGTCGTATGGGTCGAGACCTCTGGCCTTGATTACCGCTAAGGCATGCGAACATAGGATCCCAAGTGCGTCCCACTTCCGACAAGTACAAGAACGTTTGTCAAGCAAAACGACGTGTACATACTCACCAGGTGAATGAACCTGAAATTGCCATTGACTGGCTGGATACACTCCCAATCTATGTGAACGTTCCAACTCCATGTTTATGACCTTTTCAGCATAATGAGTCATCCTTGTTTCCAGCAGTTGTGATTTCAAGCGTCGATCTTCAAAAAACGCCATCAGTTTGGCGTGTATCACTTCAACTTGTTTCGCTATAGGAAACTCCCTCACTTCCTTCAGCAAAGCATTCGTACATTCCGCAATATTATAAGTGAGCATATCATAACGTCCGCCCCTTACAAATGCATTTGCCTAATGCTCTCTTGGGATGTTGTCAATGTACTTATATGCTTTATCAGCAATCTCTTTCTCCTACTCGCATGCTCTGTACGTTTTTGCCACTCTCCAAAACTTAGCCACGATAGCTTTATCATTGAATCTTTCGACTATATTTTGTGCAACATGTCGTACACAATGACAATGATATGCATTTGAAAACCTATTGGAAACAGCTTGCACAAGTCTTTTTTGCCGGTCAGAGACAATGGTCAAATTCTGTGTAGGGCGAAATGCAATAGAACATGCAGCAAGGAACCACTCACAAGAATCTTTTCGCTCAATTTCAGCTATGGCAAATGCGAGCGGAAAGAGTTTGCGGTCTCCATCATAAGTAATGGCTGTGAATAAGACTCCAGGATATTTTCCGCGAAGATGGGTACCATCGACAGCAATTAATGGTCTTAGGGAAGAACGAAATGATTGTTGCTTGACCCAAATGCCCAACAAAATCTTAAGAATGAATCATCATCTTCCTTAATTAGCACAGTTACACTGCCAGGATTCGTCATCTGCAGCTCAAGGCAATAGTGGGGCAAAACACTAAAGGATTCCTCGTAAGAACCCCATATATCAAGCATCGCAATTTCTTTCACTTCCCACACCTTCCTGTAACTAAGTAAAACAACAAATTCCAATTGAAAGTCAGTTATAATTTCCTTCGATGTGTACGACGGATGGTGTCGAAGCCGCTCCTTGATCTACTTAGCAACTAAAATCGATGTAGCTTGTCTATGTCCCATCCCCATCGCTGGCTTTGAACAACAGTGATTGCTGTTATATGTCCTCACTTGAAATTGTGGTCCGAAAGCCATAATTGAAGCGTGGATATGCCACGGACAACTAGGATCAGCACATCTTGCAGTGACTTTTGTCTTGCTCGTTTGCAGAGGCTTAATAACAAAGTTTTTGTGCATTGCAAATTTCGCCAATGTTTCTAGGAATGAAGCATGATCAGGAAATTGTCTTCCCTTCCACATGTCATGTTGGGAATTCTCTACATGCTCATCATCAGTGTGCTCTATATCAGGAACCAAAGTGTCAACAACATTATTGTCTTATATTGCATTAGATTTCTTTCCATTAATTTCTGCGACACATGCTCCGTTTTCTTATATAACAAAATGTTGGGATTCACATGGTGGGGGAGTAGCACATGCCACAGGACTGTTTAAATCGAACTGAATAGGTTCAATGCCTGAACTATTTGGCTCGAACTGAATAGGTTCAGTGCCAGACAAATCAAACCTGCATAGTGGATGATCAATCATAAACACATTGATGGAAACAAAAATATTCAGAAACTAAATTTCTAAAGTTTTAGTGCAAACCTATTGGATTTAGTAATTGGAAAAAGACTGACTTCATCCTCAAGGACTATTGATGGGTTTATATCAGCTTCATTCATGAACAATCTCTTCTTTACGCCATTACCTCTTGTTGCCTTCTCATTATCTTGTTCATCCTCAAGGACTATTGATGGGTTTATATCAACTTCATTCATGAACATTCTCTTTCTTACGCCATTACTTCTCGTTACCTTCTCATCGTATTGTTCATCCTGAAAAACTCTTAATGGCTTTATATTAGCTTCATCCACAAGCGATCTCTTCCTTGCGCTAATACTTCTCGTTACCTTCTCATCATCTTGGTCTAATTGAGATATTGTACACCTACTGCGCATCCAAATTGACTTAGGTAATAAAAATGATAATAATAGATATCGAGCAGTAATGTGATTTATTCCATACCTTAAACTTGGTGGTTGATTGTTTATGGCAACACCATAACTTCTATGGATATACAGAAAGATAGGATCAACTCCATATAGAAATAATCTGAACATTCGCATCAGATCGTCATCACCTCTTAGGCCTACTAATGTAAAGTTCTGGCCTGTATGATATATGTATTGCATGTAAGGGTACCAATTTCTCATCTCCCAATTGGTTTCTGCTGCAACTTTTTCAATTAGTGAATTGTAAGTTATGTTGATATAGACAAAGATAGGTTTCTGCTCTCCACCGTTATATATTGGACGTGAGCGATCCACATCTAGCTCTCCATCAAAGTGCAGTATAAGACACAAATCAACATCTGACATCCAAATTAAAACAATAAAAATAAAATATATTTTGTTAATAGAAAATTGCATGGGTTAGAAATATGTAGTAATCATAGGATGAATTTACCATCAAATCATTTGTTATGAAATTTATAAAAATAATATAATGCCACAATATTAGTACCTATAAAGGACTCTTTTGCCTTATTTTCTAGTGAGTAACAAATTCATACATTTTATTATAACATAGAAATCCAAAAAAAAAAAAAAAAAAGGGCTTCACCAATGGACTATTAAATAGGTTAATGGTGAAAGATACAAAATGAGGGAGCAGTATATCAATAAAAAATAAAAAATAAAAACACATCAAATGCAAGAAGTTTAACAAAATATTGCATTTCATGGAGGGATCTAGATCTTAATGAGTGATTTACGGTTTTCATCATAAGAATCAAAGCAAAAAAAAAGGTTTATGAAAACTACATTTATGGGTTGGTTTTTTAACCTATTCAGAAATTATATGGTACCCCCACATACCTGTTGTGATGAATAAAATGTATAAAGTAGTGAAGAAAGAAGATCTTAATATCCTATAGTAACCCACAAGACAAAGCGGAGATGGAAACGGAAACAGAGCTCAGTAGTTTTTGGAAATGGAGGTCTTTACTGTAGCTTTTGGAAACAGAGGTCTCTACATTGTGTAAAAATGAGTTATATATGGGAGTAGGTAACTATGCGATATCCTATGAGCATAGAATATCAAACTGTGCGATATCCTAAAAGTGTAGGATATCGAATAGTGCGATATCGCACTGGCCTGGGATATCGAACCTTAGGATATCCTACTGGATTAGGATATCGTTGGAAAAAGGGTAAAATTGTTCATCTTTCGGTATCCTTTCATGTACGATATGCTCATGGGTAAATCGTAATTTCTTATCTTGTATTGGGTAATCATGGGATTTAGAAACGTCCGTACGGTAATTTTCCCAAAAAAAAAGAGTACTTTTCAGCTTCTGTCTTAGACGTTATGAAATATTTAACTTCTCCAAGAGGAAGGAAAAAACCTAAAAGGCCTTCGTCCGTTTCAACCTTGTAGTGAGAAGTGAGAAGGCTTTGGTGAGTAAGTGGCATGCCTAGAAAAAAGGATGTAGCTGTGTACTTTACAACAATAAACCTATAGCATGGCCGATTTTCTAGAAGATACATTAGAAGATTTTCTAAAAGCATGAAATAATATGATAAATGAAAAGTTATTTCTTTTCAAGCAAATGGAAACACAGGGCATATTTGGCATCATTCCTACATTGTTCAAAGTTTATACTGATATTGGGTTGTATTGAGAGGGTGCTATTTAGAATTTGTTTGGCAACATTTTGTTAAACTATTATGCTGAAAATTTGTTGTTCAAAACCTGTTTGTTAACATATAATAGTTTTAATCTAAGTAACAGAGTCAAGAAAATTATTCTTGGAAACACTGCTAAACTTAAATTAATTATAACTAGTCAAGAAAGATCTTTATAGATCTCATGGCCCAACCTTTAAAGATACAACATGGACCCCTTTAGTAATTAAAAATGGGCCAACCTTTGTAGGAATTCAAACATGAGCCCACATTTTGTGATTTTGAGAATGAAATCTTTATAAAATGTTTTAGACGCGACCCATCCTTTGGAAATCACAAAATGAAACTCACCTTAGGAATTAGAACATCAGGCCCAAATATAGGAATTATAATGTGAGCCCACCTCTAAGAATTACAGCCCTACACAGGAATTGTTGTACATGTGGCCAACCACTAGAAATTAAAATGTGGGACCCGCCTTTATGGTTTCAAACATGGAGCAATTTCGGCTTACCTTTATAGGAATTATAAAGTACGGCCACATTTTTTGATAATGAACGTGGAGCCCGACTTTTAGAAGGCGAGAGACAAGTTGTTTAGAATGTGTGAAATGAGTATTTCCCCCGTGAGCCGGGACATTTTAGGTTTGACAGATGCTATGATCCATGGGTTGACGCCTTCTTGCCACGCGGGAAAAGTAGTTAGTTTCTTTTCTTTTTTTCAAGACGGTACAACAATTTTCTATTCAACTCGGAAAAGAGAAAGATGATCCGAAGATCTACGCTTCCGCACATAATAGAAAAATAAAATTTCAAATCTCTTTGCACGTTGGTTGAGAGAAAAAAAAAAAGATTTGATATTGATTTCTGAGTGCCATGAAAGGCTAATTTCATTTGTTTCCTGTAGAAGGCGATTTTAGTGTCTGAAAGACAAATTGGATGCCATAAAAGGTGATTTTTTGTGTCATGAAAGGCGATTTACATCTGTTGTCGCAAAAGACATGATTTGTGATTTTCTTTTGTCACTTCTAACACAAATACATAAAAAAAGGTACATGAAGTAATTTTGTGGACATATTCAGATTGGCGGATGCAAGCCGTGTATATTGACTTCTCTGACGTTCCTCTGACGATAACGCGATGCTTGGATTTTTTAACAAGGCTTTGAACCTCAGTTTTAAACCTCTTTTTAATCCCCCAATGTTTTTAGGTCGTGGAGACCACCTTGAGCCAATCCATAGAAAAGCCTCTCTTACCAGGAGGGGCGAACCCAAACAAGAAGTTCGGTTTTCGAGCGACAAACTGGGATTTTCATTTGTCTTTTGGAGGCAAATCTAGGATTTTCAAGTGAGTTTTTAGCCTTTTTCTTGGTTTAACGTGCCGACTGTCCAAAATCCATATATGTGGATCCACCCCTTTCCATGTGTATGCTGCCAGAGGACCTGAATTTAATAATTTCATTCTCTAATTTTGAATTATTCAATTCTAGGTAGTTGATAGTCTTTTTTTTATTTTTTATAACCTAGCCTCATGGCTAGGACGTAAGAGAGAGCCTGCATACACATGAGAAGATAGCCCGCACAAGTAGGAACGAAGCCCGCACAAAAGAAAAAAGCCCACAAAAATTAAAAAATATGTGGCTTACCTAGAATTGGAACCCTAAACCGCAAAGTCGAGCCGCCCCCGCTTAATAGTGAGGTAAGTCCTCATTCTCCAGGCTATTGATAGTTGAGATCAATAAGTGCAATCAATAATCCACATCTATACTGCAAGAAGACAAACCGACCCTTTCTCTATTTCTACATCGTGAAGTGTGAGGTGTGAACTTGCGATTGGATAGCCGTATCATCGAACAACGTAATTTGCTTTAGAAAAATGTATCATAAATTAAAGGGAAAATTTTTGTATGGTCACCTGCACTACTCGATTTCTCCCCCTTATTACCAAAGTTGAACATATTACCCAGACGTTCTCCATACAGTTCGTACAGCTTCGCAGGCAGAAATTGCATTTTTTTTTTTTTGCGATATCGCAAATTTACGTTGCGATATCTCAGATGTATAGTTGCGATATCGCAATTTACGTTGCGATATCACAAAAAATGAGGTTAAAAGTCAACGAATGTATTTCTGTTTATAAGTTCTTTCCGTTCCGTTGCTTTCGTCTCGGGTTTTCTACTTCCCTGCTCTTCATGTGCAGCTCCTGCCACATAACAAGTGATCTCTTGCCATATATAACAAGTGATCTCCTGCGACATTCTCTGCATGTCAACCTTAGGCCATTATCATATATAGCGATTGAATCTCCTGCCACATCTTTGTTTTAGGTATTCATTCCATGTTTCCCACCTTGTATGTATCTCCCTCTTATTTATTGTATTATTTTTTTCTACTTTTGTGTCTTTTAAAAAAAAAAGTTAAAATACAAGGAATCCCACTTGTAAAAAATATTTGAAATATTTTGTGTAAATATTAATAGTGACCTTAGGTTGGACTTGTGGAGCCTCACTTTTTTATGAACATCCTGTTGTTGATATATTAAAAAATCCCCTTGTTCTCATCATGAATTACCAAGAATTGGATTTGGCTTGGACGTCCGGTCGCAAAAAACAATGTGGCATGTCTTGTTCATCCCGTCCTATGGTGGGCCCCAGCACAAACTCAGAATGTCCACATATTCTTTTAGCCTTTTCCTGTTATTGTGGCATACAGACATCATTTTGATCATTATCTTAAACTTTTAATGATTTTTTTAATGCTATATATAAGTAAGCAAACGATTAAATGGTTAGATTCTTTAATAGCTATCAACGAATGGTGATATTCATTAGATGAATGGTCTTGATTGATTTCACAATTGAGGCCTGACTTTGCAGCTTGCCTAGATAATAGTTAAAGACATTTGTGACCATCTAACATCAAAACCCCAAAGATATGGCACCAACTGACCAAACCCCATGTTGTCATTGTTATTTTATTTAAATGGGTGTTTTATGGGGGGGGGGGTGTACTTTTGCTAAATGTAGAGAATTAGTACCAATGAGATGTAAAATAAATTTGCTAGAATATCTAAGTGTAGAATTGATTAAGATAATGCATTTATTTAATTTTTTTTGAACGGATAATGCGTTGTTATTTGATTGTTAATGTTATAGAAATATGTAGCTTCATAATATCCTAAATGTCAATGCTTAGATATTAACTCTTTTAATTTTCCATATATGCATAGAGTAGTTTTTTTATTTGATATTTAACAACCTTCAAATCTTAGTAATTCCTAACATTCATCTTATTTACTAAAGAAATACTTATTCCGATATTTATTTTCACACGTTAAATCTTCATGGATTATATGAATGTTTGTGAGTAACTTCAAAATTATTCAAAAGTAAATCTTATTATTCGAAATCTGTGTTCTCCTTCGTAGGATGGATAATATTGAGATATGTATAATATGCCATTTTAATGGTATATTAGACGTAAGCAATCCACTTCCAATCTACAATGGTGGTGAGCAGAAGATAATATGGGTCAATGTCAATATAACCTTCAATTAACTACTCGGAAAGATAAACGAAGAAACTGGTTGGGAGCTTCATGATGAGCATATAAATATGCAATATCAGTATCATAATGGCCGAAGCTTCACGTTCATAACCATAAGAGGTGATGATGATCTCCATCGGATGTTCAGATTATTCCAAAATGGAAGTCAAGCTATATTTATGTATTTGCATACAAACAGTGAAGCAAGTACAAGTCAACAACCATCACATCTAAGGTTTACATACGCTTGGCCTATCAGCCAGCAAAGGAATAGACCGTCATTCAATTTGAACAGGTGCCACCACAACCCAGCATAACAAATGTAGTAACCGCTAATTTGTTTAATAACTTGTTTTAGTTATGTTACTGATTGTTTTATGACATGGTGATTCATGCAGGGGGAATTCGATAACATATACAAATACCACAAACTCTCCCAACGGTGAAAAGGATACAGGTTGCCCTTCAACAAGAGAGGATGCTTATAGGTTTGGTCCACTGCAGTCTATCTTCTCAATTTATCACCAACAAGAGCAGTCCCAATTCAGATTCCTTATGAAGTTTGGAATGGTTTCAAACCTTGGGTAAGCCACTTGCGTGTTTTCGGTTGTATAGCCTATACTTTGGTAAATTCTGAAAGTCGTAGTAAACTTGATGAAAAGTCATTAAAATGCATCTTTGTTGGATATAGTACACAATCCAAAGCATATAGGCTATATGACCCTGTGTGTGGCAAAGTTATTGTTAGCGGGAATGTGGTGTTTGATGAGGAACCAAATTGGAATTGGCACAACAATGGAGGGGCAGCAAAAACTCAAATTTCAGTACAACTTGAGGCTCCAATTGGAGCTAACAATGACGGTCCAACAGCTATGTTTGACACTTTCGAACAGTTAACACCAACAAACAGCCCACAAAGACTTTCCAGTAGCTCATCTACTAACTCTCCTTCAGAAAGCTCCTCAGGAGAGACTTCTCAAAGGGAATTCAGATCATTAAGGGAGATATATGCAAACACACAAGCATTATTTGTTGCTGAGCCAACTAATTTTGAAGAAGGTACAAAAAAAGAAGAATGGATTAAAGCAATGAGGGAAGAGCTGGGTGCAATCAACAGAAATGAGACTTGGGAGTTGGTAGACCTACTGGAAGGAAAAAGTGCTATTGGGCTAAACTGGGTATTCAAGACTAAGTACAATGCTGATTGGAGCATTGAAAGGCATAAGGCAAGGCTGGTTGTAAAGGGATATGCGCAGACATATGGTGTGGACTATGAAGATACATTCTCTCTAGTTGCAAGGTTTGAAAACTGTAAGAACTTTCTTGGCTCTTGCTGCTCATTTGAAGTTGCCTGTGTATCAGTTTGATGTTAAATCTACTTTTTTGAATGGAGAGCTTTTAGAGGACATGTATGTTGCTCAACCTGAAGGGTTCATTGTTAGTGGTAAAGAAGATAAAGTTTACAGTTTAAGAAAGGCTCTCTATGGGTTAAAGCAGGCACCAAGGGCATGGTATAACAAGATAGATACCCATTTTTCCTCAAATGGGTTTGTGAGAAGTGACAATGAGCCTACTCTCTACTTGAACAAGCAAGGTACTGATTTCCTCATAATTTGCCTTTATGTTGATGACATAATTTATATGGGTACATCTAATGCATTAATTGCTGATTTCAAGGCTGGTATGATGAAAAAATTTGAGATGACAGATTTAGGGTTATTGCATTATTTTCTTGGTCTTGAAGTGTTGCAAAAGGAGGATGGTATTTTTGTTTCTCAAATGAAGTATGCTACTGATTTGCTTAAAAATTTTAATATGTTGAATTGTAAAGGAGTAACTACACCCATGAACTTGAATGAGAAGTTGAAGGCTGAAGATGGTACTAGCATGACAGACACCAAATATTTCAGAAGCTTGGTGAGTGGATTGATCTATTTAACTCACACACGGCCTCACATTGCATATTCAGTCGATGTTGTTTCCAGGTTTATGCACAATCCTTCGAAGCACCATCTTGGAGCAGCAAAGCGAATCTTGCGCTGTGGCTGGAATAATTGATTATGGGATTTGGTATGCTACCAATTCTATTTATTGTTTGCAGGGTTTTTCAGATAGCGATTGGGCTGGATCTTTGGAGGATCGAAAGAGCACTTCAGGTAGTTTTTTTCACCTCAGGTCTGGAGCCATTACTTAGAGTTCTAAGAAGCAAGCGACCACAGCATTGTCATCCTTTGAAGCTGAATATGTTGTTGCAACTTCAGCAGCTTGTCAAGCTGTGTGGCTCAGACGTTTACTTGTTGATTTTAGCCAAGAATAGAAAGCGGCAACTGAGATTTTTTGTGACAACCAAGCTGCAATTGCAATGAGTGAGAATCCAGCATTCCATGGAAGAACAAAACTCATCGACATCCAAATACATTTCATTCGTTACTTGGTAGCTAATGGTCAGGTTCAGTTAAAGTATTGCAACACCAATGAGCAAGTGGCAGATGTCTTCACAAAGTCACTTCCTCATGAGAAACATGTCTATTTCAGGACAAAGCTTGGAGTGTGCAATTTTGAATCAAGGGGGAGTGTTGAAGTGATGACTCAAAATTGATTTTTAGATTTATTGCTGTGTTCGTTAGTAGTGCTCCTGTTTCTTAGCATTTTCAGTTAGAGGAGTTTGTAGTGCCCACTATCTGACTGTTAGAAGTGGGTCCTTAATTTTCTGATTATGGTTGAGTTTTTCTAGCTTAATTAGTTACATGTAAGCCTATATTAGAGGCATTTTTCGGTTCTGGAATGTATGTAGTTGATATAACAACTTTTCCTCTATTTTCATCTTTGTCTTTCACAGTTTCACATTTGTTAAATATCTCTGCAGCTTTTATCTCCTCTTCTTCATCTCTTCTTTGTTTCCAGTTGTTGAAACGGTCTTATAAATTCCCAACAGAAATGAGGAGGAGAAGACGACGAAGAAGAAGAAGAGAGAGAAAGACAGAACGAAATAGAAAACCCACAAACAGAGATAAATAGAGAGAGAATGTGGTAAAGGAAAGAGAATACCAGATCTCGCTAAAAGAGAGTGGAAAAAACGATTGCCAAGTTCAGCAGTCGCAACTGCAATAATATCAAGCTCAGAACGCCCAGATTTGCGAAACAATGGTGACCAAAATCCCTAGCCGATGGAGACAATGGCAACGATGAAGCTTTGTCGACGTCGAACGGACGTTGGGACCTTGCGTATTTGCAAATAGGTTGGCGAGGGAGGAGGATGGTGAAACTCGCCTAGGGAGAGAGTTACTGCAGGTGAAAATTAAGGATAGTCGAACAAGGAGGGACAAACAGATGAAAAGGGATTTTTTAGTTGTGATATCGCAACGTAAATTGCGATATCACAACTAAAAAATTGTGGTATCGCAACTATACATTTGCGGTATCGCAACAGTTGTTGTGATATCGCAAAAAAGAATTCAATTTCTGCCTACGAAGCTGTACGAACTGTACAGAAAACGTCTGGGTAATATGTTCAACTTTGGTAACAAGGGGGAGAAATCGAGTATGTAGGTGACCGTACAGAAATTTTCCCTAAAAGAAATTATCGGTTACAACCGGTGCAGAAGAATTTGTCTTAGTCTCAGAATATAATGAGTAATTCAGACCTTTGTAGACAAATCATACCTTTTGTCCCACTTAGTGTTCTCAATCAGAAATGCTTTTCAAATTCATTCCACTTGAATTACGATTCTTCCATATACTTTTCTTCAGTTATGAAGTGATGATGCCAAAATGGGTTTGGCACCACCGGTCGAAGTAATGTAATAATTAATGCAAAAATTAGAGAGAGAGAGAGAGGATTTATAGGTCGTTCGGTCAGTGTGACTTACGCCACTTTAGTGATGATTTTACTTCTCAAGTGTGCAGAAATTACAGATCATTAGAGAATACAGATGAGTTGTGCAATAAATTCGATAGAAACATTTGTGTTGCCCCCAGTGCCGTGGGCTGTGTATTTTATAGTCGTCCCTAACAGATTGGGACAATTCTTCAGCAACGACGCTTCGTTTCGGCGGAGTCTCCATAACGCCCTCAACAGACGACCAGATAGGATCTTCTCCGCAGGACTCGGTAAAAGTAGGTTGAAGGAAACGACGCGCTATTTCGTCACTTCATGGATTCGAGACCACAACCGCGGACCCATGGCGAATGGATCTGGACCTGGGGTCTATAGGGATCGGGACTTCTTTGTTATAATAATATGATGTAGGATGTATGATTGTGCATAAATTAAATCCAACTCCAAAACGTAAACGAGTCCATCAAGAAGGATGCCACTCGTACACGTGATTTCCCACAGGTGTCCGCGGTGAGGATAACACATCAACATGAATATTTCTTTTATGTGCGGAAGCGTGTAGCAAATCTATATTTCATACATTCATGTCCAAGATACAAGAATAAAGCAAGTCTCATACTAGTATCAAAATGAGCAATGATCATTAAAGCTATAACCCCAAAATAAAGTTAAGGTTTACAACAAAGTAGTTTAATTACATTGTTCCCAAAAAATAGAGGCCAACAAAGGCCAATATGAATAAAGTGACAAGTTCCCAAAAGAATGGTTAGACACAACCCAAAATGTGTTACGCAACTCAAGCACCCGAGTGTCTAGACGACATCATCGGCGTGCCACTCAACTAGTCGTTGCGGTTCGCCAACCGCAACCTCGAGCTCCTCCTCGGGGAGACCCAACAACGGGACCTGAGTACCAAAAACAAGTGTCAAACACGACGGTTTGGCAAACGGGTGAAAAGAAATAACAATATAAAGAAATACCTTGAAAATCATTTAAACCTGTCAAAGCATTAATTTCATAAAACAAGAGAAACATTTGATCAAATACATATGCAATATAAAAACATGTAAGGTATCCAAGGAAACGGGAAACAGACAAGATGGCAACCACACATAGCTAAGTCCTCTATCACCGAAGTGACATGAGTATATCGGGATGTTGTCTCAGTCACCGTAGTGAGGAGATGCAACATAAGTAACATATACATAATATAATACAATACGGGACGGGACCACGGTAGCGAACCGGGTATCGGGACAAGACCACGGTAATAACCGGGTAGCGGGATCCAAGACTGCAGCTGGCGGGACGGGAAAGGGTCTCCAAGTCGGTCGATCAAACCGGCAAGGAAAGCCAAGCTTAGTGGTGCCGACTCATAGGTCAAATCATGTAAAACAAGTCATGTACAAATCATGTATAATGCACTTTAAATAAACGGGCGGGACGGGGTGCTCAAAAGCACTAATTCCATTTTCAAACGGGAAGTGCATGTCGGGGCTAGCAAAAGCTTTAGTTTCAAAATTCAATGTGTTTCGGGAATGACAAATCACATTTCTTGAATTCAGGACAAGTATCGGGATTCGATATAAATCAAGTGAATAAGGATCCCGTATGTCTATTGTGATGATCACTTGGTACTCCTTGAGTTTGGAGACATTCCGGGCTCTTTATGCACCTTAGGGATTCAAACCCTAATCGAGTTTTAATTAGACAAAACATAAAAGGGATTGGATCCTAAGCACAATGTTAATCTAGTAGTACCTTACCACCTACTCATTCATCGAAGGGAAAACGGATTCGCGATATCCAAACAAACCAATTTCGCGTTTAGATAAAAGAAATGATATCTCGTCGTTCCGTACCGTTCAAGATTGAACTAGATTAAGTACCGATACAACCGGATTAACCGTGAGAAAATGACGGTTCAACCATCCTCAAAGAAGTCCAACGGGTCCACAAAAGGGTCACTAAGTTACATTTACAGTCCACCTAAACATAGGGTAAAAGTCCATTTTTCTACAGGGTTTCCAGTTGGGCCAGTCGACCTGGCCCATGGCCGGTCGACCGCGTACACAGTGGCTCGGTCGACCGGCCATGGCCAGGTCGACGGGAGTTGTAACTTAAATAGGTGAATAGTGTTTTGGTCAGGCTCCAGAGAGCCTGACCTCTGTGTCGCCGGTCGACCGCGCCCTAGGCCGGTCGACCGCGTGCACTGTAGAACTGAGACTCCCGCAGTTCAGCAGGCTGCTTCTACAGGGGGGCCTGTCCCAGTGTCGCCGGTCGACCGCGTGAACGGCGTAACAGAACCCAGGTTCTGTTACAGCAGTTCAGGGGTCTTCCCCATTTTTCCTATCTTTTCTACATTCCTTCCAAATCTTATTAGCAATCTCATATATGAAATAAACAAGCTTTCAAGACTCACAAATATGCATTTATTTCAAATCTAACAAGTCATTAATGCCTCAAAACACATTAGGTAAAAATATAAATGCATTTTAACAAAACTCTTTCAAATGTAAAAATATCAAAACATCCACTTGCCTTAAGTCTTCAATCAATGAAAAACAAGCTCTTAGCACTCTTGCAAGACAAGGATACAAACTCTACCAAAAACCCCTAAAACAAACCCTAAAATGGGTCAAAACAATGAAGAAGAGGAGAGAGCTTTCAATATTGAAAATGTAGCTACTCTAAGGCTAGAAGAACACTAATCTAGAATATTAGGAAGAGATCTTACCAATAGGTTCTCCAAATGAGCAATGCACGCTAGAAGAAGGTCTTGGAGAGATGAGATTCCTTCAAAAATGGTGTCAATGGAGAGCCCTTGAAGTGGAGAAGAAGATCATGTAATCTTTTGAGATGGTGGTGCAAGTTTGGGTGATGCTCTTGAGCAAGGGGAAGCAAGAAGAAGGGAAGGTGCACCAAAACCCTAGGTTCAAGTAAAAGTTGCTGGAAAAGAGAAAATGGGGGAAAGAGCTCTCTTTTATAAGCTACACAAGTGGGCTCCACCTTCAAGTAACCTAGTTGGGCTGAAATAGTGGTTTTCGGGGCTCCGGATGAAATCGACGAAGAAGGAAGAAATGATCGTCGAAATATCTAGTTTCTAAAAAGTTTATGTTTCGCGGGTTTCGGGATTAACACTAATTTGGTACAGATTTAGTGTAAAAGTACTGTTTTGCCCTTGAAACTAGAAAAGTCAAGTTTCGGGGTTTCGAACGAGAACGGGATCAACATGAAAGTTGAAAGCAATAACGAGATAAACAAAACGGGATAAAATACAAATCAAGAAAACCAATATAAAACCTCAAGTACACAAAAAGCCATAAACAAGGAACCCCCAAAGGGCCCTACTAATACCAAAGTACTCAAAATCCCCAAAGCTATTCCAAAGTTATTCTAAACCACTAAACCAAATCCACAAAACAAATCAAGACTAACACGCAACTAACCAAGCACTAATCGAGATCACTCGGGTCGTGGTCTTACAGGGGAGCTGCTGGATGCCAGGCGGGGCGCCCCCACTGATGGTGTTGCGCACGACGGAGGGCTGGTGCTCGCTGGCGCCCCTGCGGCTGCTGCGGGCACTGCAGCCCAGGGCGCCCCCTTGGGCGCGGGCAGTGGACGGGGCGCCGACCTGGTCGCCCCCTCGGGCGCAGTTGCAAGGGGTGTTGGTGGCGCGGGCATCGAGGGCAGTGGTGCTGGCGTGGGCGTGGGCGACGGGAGCAGTACTGTGGGCACTGTGGCTGCGGGCGCTGTACGTTCTCATCGCAAAAGATATTGAGGAAAAGTGGTTGTCGGCGACGACGCATCGAAGGTGAGCACCATTTTCAGTGTGTTTAACACTAACAGTGACATCTTGAAGATGGTTTCTTCTTATCATATTCCTCCCACTGTGCTATGTCGTCGGGCTAAAACGGACGAGCCCGGTTGTGATGACTCCTCGGGAAACCTTGCCATTTATGAAGAGATGCTCGAAGCCGGGTTGAGGTTCCCCATGCCTTCCCCCGTTTGCCGCATTCTCCATTACTTTTTCATTGACCCCGAGGCGGTTAGCACCGAATGGCTGGAGGTTCTGCTTGGCTTTCTTATATTATGGAGGAGGGTTCATAACGAGGATGCTTCGCCTGTGGAGTTCCATGCTGCCTACAGCTTGATTGAGTCTCCAGCCCCTAATAGGGGATGGTACTATCTTACTCCTAGGGGTGGCAAGCTGCTTACTGGTCTTCGTTCCAACTGTCATAGTTGGAAATCTCACTTCTTCTCTGTTTGTGGAGAGTGGGCTTCTAAGACAGACCGGGCCTTGGTGCCCACACGATGGGGTGACGCCAAGAAACTGGGTAAGTCATTCATTTGCTGCTTTTTCTCTTTATCACTATTTTTTTTTTATGCTTACCCATTGCTCTTTTGCAGAGGCGCCAGTGCTTTCAATGAGTCAGGAATGGAAGCTGCAGGCTGTGAGGGCTTGTCCTGAAAAAGATTTGGGGGTTCTCTTGCCTAAAGAGAGTAGTGGAGATGGTGGCCCTCTTCGCAATCTCCTCTAAAAAGAAAAGGTACTTTGACTTTTGCTTTCTCTCTTTTTTTTTATTTGACATTTCATGCCTAAGTAACAGTTTTTCTTCTGCAGCAGTAGATAGGGGGGCGATCGGGGCTCACCTTTCTAGTAGGAGTACCCCTCCTTCTAGGGCTCGCCCTTCGAGCAGGAGTGCCCCTCCTTCCAAGGCGGCGCGGGTAGAGAGTACCTCAAGGGGGAGTTCTCCATCAGTGACTTTCAGGGCGAGCTCTCTTGCATCCACTCCCCCAGCAGAGGCACAGCCATCCCATCGGGTGGCCTCTCCTGCAGCGTCTTCTCCGCCAGCGAGCTCTCATGCCACGATTGCTGCTTCGGAGCCTCTTTCTTCGGCTGTACCTTCTGCCGCTCAGTCGTGTCCCTCACGCTCGGGAGCTTTTGCAGGGGTACCGACTTGGGCTGGTCCTATGCTAGGCAATCCGCAGGTGATTCGGGAGAAACTCGGGCGATTTGTGTTTCCTCCTGAGGTCACACAGATCAACGCTTTGGGTACCGAGAGAGTTATCGATACATTCTTAGAGGGCTTGGCTCAGGTAAAGGTTTACCATTTCTCCAGACTTTCATTTTTTTTTTTTTTTTTATGTATTCTCATTTTGTTTCTCTTATTGCTCCAGGCTTCTACTGCGTCCGTCTGCTTGCTGTCGAGGGCCCATCACAACACTTAGCTGAAGCAGGAGAATGATAGCATGTAACAAGAGCTCTCCACTGCTCGAAGGAGATTGCGGCTCTTGAAGTCGCTAGAGGAGTTTTTTAGGCTGATCTCACGGCGGCCCTGAGAGGGCATCCAGATTCGAGACTGAGCTCTCAGCAACCCGCGAGAGGGTGACCGGGCAGAGGCTAAGCTTTTGGCGGCCTGCGAGAGGGCGACCAGGGCAGAGGCTAAGCTAGTGAAGGCCTGCGAGAGGGCTTCGCTTAGTGAGGTTGAGCTAGAGAAGGCCCGCAAGAGGGCTTCGCTCAGTGAGGCTGAGCTTGGACAGACCCATGAGAGGGCGTTGCTCAGAGAGAGTGTCATGGCGACAGAGATAAAGGCAGTGCATGATAGAGCTTCTCAGGCTGAGAAGGAGTTATCGAATGGTCTTGCCGATGCCTTCATTGATGGCTACAAGGAGCTTCGGGGAAGATTTCTGCTGCTTTCCCTGACCTCGACCTTTTAGGCTTTTGTGCCAACCGAGGCGCCTGATGAGGGTGATGGAGGCTCTGATGACGCAGAGGATGATGAGGATGGCGAGGACGAGGAGGGGGGCCGTGAGAGTGATAAGGTTACAGGAGACTTTGATATGTTTCATTACACATAGATTTTTTTTTTTTTTTTGAGAAGGCAATTTTGTGGCCTAACTGTTGGAATGAATAAAATAAAATTTTCATTTATTTAATGCTCATTATCAAAGAATCTTTCATAAAGTGCTGAAAAAATTAAACTCCCCATTTTCACTGCTTCTTTCCCCTTCATGTGTTACTGGTAGTACCTCTTCAGGTGTTCCGGATTCCACGGATGAGGCAGGGCCTTCCCTTCAGAATTTTGGATCCTATATGTGCCTGGTCTTACCACCTCTATTATGAGGTACGAACCTTCCCAATTTGGTCCCAGTTTGCCTTCGCGAGAATCCTTCGTGGCGAGGATCACCTTCTAAGGACCAGATCTCCTGGTTAGAAGGGAATGGGGCTTTACTTTCGAGCTATAGTATTTTGCCATTCGTCGCTTATACTCTGCATTGCGGACGTTGGCCATCTCCTTGCTTCCTCATCAAATCGAGGTTGATGCGAAGTCCTTCCTCATTGGTGATGGGGTCGTGGTGCTGGACCCTGAGAGAATGGACCCCTATCTCAACAAGGATGACTGCCTCGGTCCTAAAGCGAGGGAGAAAGGGGTTTCCCCTGTAGGAGCTCTTGGCGTGGTCCCGATAGGCCCACAATACTCCCGGAAGCTCGTCGACCCAAAGACCCTTCGCCCTTTCGAGTCTTGTCTTCAGGTTATGCAGGACTGTTCTCACCATGACCTCTGCTTGCCCGTTTGCCTGTGGATGCGCCGGGCTAGAATGGGGCTGCTTTATCTGAAGGTCGGAACAAAACGAATTGAAGAGTTTATTGTCGAATTGTTTTGCATTATCGCTTACAATGGTGTGAGGGATCCCAAAGCGGCAGACTATGCTTTTCTAGACAAAGTCTTTTACTTTGGAGTCTGTGATCCTCGCCAAGGGTTCCGCCTCCGCCCCACTTTGTAAAGTAGTCGATGGTGACCACTACAAAACATGCATTGTCCTTTTACCCAGAGGAAGGGGGCTTAGGATGTCAATTCCCCATTTGAAGAAAGGCCATGGGCTCATGATAGTAGTGAGTTCCTCCGGGGGCTGTCTTGGCACGTGGCGAAGCGCTGGCATTTGTCACATTTCCTGGCAAATTCTTTGGCGTCTGTTAGCATGTTGGGCCAAAAGAAACCTTGCCTAAGTGTTTTGTGGACAAGGGAGCGTCCGCCAGAGTGGTTCCCACAAATTCCTTCACGGATTTCCTGCAGGGCGTAATCAGCTTCTTTAAGAGAGAGACACCTCAATAATGGTAAAGAGTGGCCTTTCTTGTAGAGGATATCTTGCAAGAGGGTGAACTTGGAAGCTCTCATTCTCAACTTTTTTACCTCAAGGGGGTCCTCTGGCAGTGTACCCTCTTGAAGATATGCCCCTTATCGGGGTCATCCAATTCGTTTCAGCTGTAGCACAGTTGATGTTTGTAGTGCTCTCATCCAACTGGCTTGGTTCGAACTGGTGGCCAAGGAATGCTGGTTCACCTGATGCGTCTCTAGGGACAGAGGCCCAGCCCTCGGCAAGTGCACGGCAGCAAATGTTACTCTCGCCGAGGGATATTGACAGAATTGGGAAGTGCTGGAACTGCGGGATCAGTTTTTTCAAACCATGTTGAGATAACCTACATTCTTGGTTTCCTTTGCTTCGAACTCGCCCTTCACTTACTTGATTAACTATCAGCTGAGAGTCACTGTAAGTCGGTGAGGCCATCGGGCGTTCATTTCGAGCGCCAATTTTAAACTAAGAGAGGAGAGCCTCGTACTCTGCTTTCATTGTTGGAAGCTGTAAAGTGGAACTTACTGCATACTTAAGGGGTGTCCATCAGAGCTGATCAAAAATGAGACCCGCTCCACCTCCATACTAGTCGCGGAGCCATCGACATAGAGCGTCCCACAGTGAATAAAAGCCGAAATAGGAATCCGACGAAGCGCTCGGGGCAGGAGCTGCTTGGGAGCCCTTGGCAGGAATTGCCCTAGGCGTCCATGGCATGGGCGCCCAGGCCCCCTGGGCGCGCCGATGCGCGCCAGAGCAGTTGGTCCCCTTGGTAAAAGTGCCTGGGCACCAGGTCCTTGGGCGCCCTGGGGTTCCTGGTTCCTTTGGAGCTGGGGCTTGGAAGATTTTGGAGTCCGTGGCTGGCGAGCCCTGGGTCTGTGGTTGTCCTCGCATGGCGGCGAGCTGCCTGTAAGGGCGAGCGAGTTCATTTGTTTCCTCTTCTGCTTGTGTGACTCGCTACAAGTCGGCCAAAACTTGCGCTTGATGGCCACCCTCGGTTTGTACTGACATCAAATTCGCCCAATCGACTGCCCATTTGAGGAGTCTCAGCGCAACAAACATCGCTTCTCCAAGACTTTCTCCATAACAATGTTCGAAAAATCCGTGTTAATGCTACAACAACTGATGACTCTGGAGAATAATTGCACAAATTAGCCGCGTCTTGCCGTATCAGATGAGTCAAAGCGCCAGTTTTTCCAGCTCGAGTCTGCCCCCCTGTATGCTCTGCTCAACATAATAAATGGTTTTTGTATCCCCCCATGATCTCTGATGAGGACAGCTAACTTCTGTTGAGGGGAGAGCAGAGAGGTACAAAGTACAGGGATTTACCTGGTGCAGCATGAGAGAGGAAGGGGAGGTGTGTCAAGTAAGCCTTGAGTCCTTGGGAAGGCCTCCTCTGCCTCTGGTCTCCCATTCAAAGGCTTTCCGGAGAGCTTTGAAAAAAGGTAGGCATGCTGTCTGCAGACTTGGAGATGAATCTGTTTAGTGCTGCAATTCTTCCATTTAGTCGCTGGAGCTCTTTGGTGGAAAAGGGCGACTTCATGTCAAGGATAGCCTTGATCTTATCGGGGTTTGCTTCAATTCCCCTCTGATTGACCATAAAGCCTAGGAATTTTCCCGATCCTACACCAAAGGCGCACTTCTCTTGGTTCAACTTCATGCTATATGACCTGAGAACATTTGAAAGTTTCTCGAAGATGGTTAACGTGATCCGCTGCAGCAAGACTCTTCACCAGCATGTCGTCCAACGTAAACCTCCATTGTTTGCCCTATCTGGGATTGAAACATTTTGTTCACAACCGCTGATAGGTAGCCCCTGCATTTTTAAGCCCGAAGGGCATGACTCTGTAACAGTAGGTTCCTCCTGAGGTGATAAATGAAGTTTTTTCT
>QPKB01000002.1:44817330-44986798 GCA_003546025.1 Camphora micrantha
CTGTTGATGCTTTGAGTTCTTGGTTTCAATCAATGGTAATTTTGTGTTCAATATGCTTGACAATGAATTTGTGAGTGTTTTCGTAGTGTGCTTGTGATAATTTAGTATGCTTGTTTTCTTGGGCGATCTTGTTTGTAGTATCGACATGATTTCTGTTAATTTACAAAGGATTTATTATAAGATCCTTTGTGTCGTTTCTAATTCCATTATTGACTGGTGAATTGTGACTGATTTGGGTTCTTGGTTCGAGCCAGAAAGTTAAATTTGTATCTTAATTCTGGTTGGAAACAAATTTTACTAATAGAAAGTATCTAGTGAATGACCTAGCCAGATGAGTTATGTAAACAAGCACGACATAAATTGGGGAAGATCTGAGGTTAGTACTGTTGAGTTGAATCACTTAATTAAGCAAACATCATTGCATAAAACCCATTGCCAAATTCTCCATGCCTTTGTCTTACTTTAGGTTAAATTGCCAGTACATGGCTGATTTATACACGTATAAAGGAAACAACTGTCCAATTGATAATGCTTGAGTGAAGTTTCACCGCACTGTTTTTTTTTTCTTTTGTTTTGTTTTTAATAGTATTTCACCGCACTGTCAAGCGAAGCTGAGGCTTTGCTTGGTTGGGCTTGACATTTAATGCTTGATTTAGTACCAACAAGCTTAGTCACTCCCTCAAAACAGTTGAATGCATGACTTGATTAAGATATATAAGAACATAAGTGATTGAAAATTATGTTCAGAATCTAGATGCTTTAGGGTTTTTAGAAATCTTGAGAGAGAGAAGACTCTGTGGAGATGGATGTAACACTTGTGAAGCATAACATCTGAATCCATTCTGTGTGGTTTACCTTTCATGAAGACAACTGTGGGATCAACGCTCTCTTCATTAATGGTCATTGGCTTGAATGTCACTATGATTGGAGTAATATTTACAATAATATTTTCCCGGAGATGTTGATATGATTAACTCGGCATGAGAGATTACATATTTTACAGAACCGCTAACTAGAATGGAATTTGGCACAAATGAATATATTTTGCTAGGTTTGGCTTCATGGATGTATACAATCATTTATTAATCTTAGGATGGTTCTACTTTACCAATCGAGTGATATTAATTGGATTCAAGTTAAGATTTCCCTTACTTTTCTTTTTCTTTCTGCTATGTGTGTTTGCGAGAGTGTGGGAAGGTTTTTTAATAATGTTTTCATCTTTTTAGTTAAGGTGGGAATTATATAATTGGATTCATGTTTTAGTTAAGATTTCCCCATGTGTCTGTGGATGGGGAAATCATTGACCATCTTCTTTTGGGCTGCAATGCTGCACAAGTGATTTGGAATTCTGTTCTTTAGCTGATATGATTGTGTTCGCGCTCTCCCTCGTTCCATCTTCGGGCTTTTCGAGGGGTGGAAATTGGGGACTAGCTTAGTTAAGGGAAGGATAATTTGGAGTTCTTTCCCTGCAGTCCTATGAATTATCTGGAAGGAGAGGAACTCCCATTGTTTCGATGACGACGCTTCCGATGTAGAGGCTTTGAAAGACGCACTGAAATTCACAGTTGCTTCTTCGGTGTCGTTTCTTCCTCAGTTCCATGGCATTCCTATTGACATGATTGTGCATAATTGGAGGGAGGTGGCTACTTCATAATTGGGCTTTTTTTTTTTTTTTTTGGGTTTTCATTGTTATTGTGCATTCCTGGGGATTTTGTGGTTTTGTTGTTTTGTTTTCCCTTTTTGGTTTTTATCTTTTGGGGTTTGTCAGTATAGATCTCTTGTATGGTTAAGCTCCTTTTGAAAAAAAAATAAAAAAAATGTGGGAAGTATATAGGATTTTGATTAGTGAGCATGTTAACATATATCTACTAGAGTTAGAAGATGTTAAATATAATAATTTTCACTTTCAGAATATCATATATATTATTGGAGATAATTTATTGTACTTGTGTACATAGAAGACGTGAAGGCTGAAGCAGCCTTTCGTGAAGAATTAAATTGTTTTAAGCATGCTAGGAGAAGGGTAGACAAATAAACACTCGGAATGTAGTTACAATTAAATATGGCAAATTGGAATGCGCGGTGTTGCATGGATTCTTTGAAATGATCCACTTATGTCATGCATGCATCATACACTACACTATCAGATTCTTCCAGTGCTAATTTCAAGATTGTTTTGAATTTGATAAGATGTTTTTTTTGGATTTTCTTCTTTACTAATCTTAGCAAGATACTGATAAAATTATTGTTTGAGCCTTTAGATTATGATCTGTACATTGTTTTTATTGGTGTTACTTTTCATTATTTTTTTTAGTTAAAAGAAAATATTTACTTAAGTATTTTTCAAAACTCTGTGAATCCTATGTCCGAATTGGAGACCTCTACGTGTCCCAGGTTCCGACACCTGTATCCTTACTAATGCTAATTGAGAGAACACAACCTGGGATAGGATTTATTGGAAAAGTGGTACTCATGAAGCTGACACCAGATAGATGGTGGGGCTAAAGCTTAACTAATTTAATCAATTATTGTTAGTTTAGTACCTCTAGGCTCTACCTGCATCTTGCCACTTTGAAAATTCAAGTGCTAATCAGATTGTCCATTTAAATGAGTACACATTGCATAAGCTAACTCGAAAACATCATACTGGTGATTGGTTAGATGATCTTAATCAACTAGTTGTTCACTCGAATTCATGTATTCCATTTCTCATGACAATATTGAATTATTTGTCATGACTTAGTTAAACTTAGGAGGCATAATGTAGGATGAATGCAAAGCTAGAGTGTCCACTCTTCCGATGTGACCCAATGAGCACGCTGAGATATTCTAGAATTTTGGGACTTACTGTTGAACTTTAAATGTACATCTACCTAAGACCGGAATCTTAGGATAATATGCAACTTGTAACATCATTCAAGTATCCTGTGTAATTTGAGGATTTTTCTTCTCTCTCTCTTAAATAGTTGGATGGTTGTTATGATCTTTATAGTCGGAAGATGCTCAAATCAGTCTCCTCATCCTCATGGTGTGTTCTTGGTTACTACTTTCTATGATCTTGTTGATAGACTTGAATGACTGGAATACAATGATATGCGGAGGGCGCTCATGTTTTACTTGGTTGCCATCTTCAAAAGATTTTAACAGTGGACAAGTTGACCTCAACACCATATTATAGTGAGTTAGTGACTGAATGCCCCCTATGTCTCACCTAAACCAAGGACTGTAGCTTTCTTGGCTTTTGGCTATAGACCCCAACCAGATTAACTGTGTTCTTTGTCTATGATTGGATCTCTCGTTGAATGCTTGACAAATACACTTGAACAGAGCACTCCTTCCGCCTATCAACTAGGGATAACGGTGACAACTTCTCTACACCAAAGCTTCCACTCGAGGATTAATGCCTCATAGGCCCTGGTTGTATCAAAATTTAAGAAAAGTTTTCCGCATCGAAAAATTGTGTTGATCTTTTGGTGGGAGGATCATCCTTACCAAGCAACCTATTTGTTTTTTACAGGCCTATTGCATATTTCTCTTTCGAGCCCTAGTGTTAGTATCTAAGAGGTTTGAGAGGATTTTAAGTGACTTCTCATGGGAAGGAAAATAGTGAGATAAGGACCTACGCGTGACGAGAGAAGGCTAAGATGATGATGAAGATGATGGTCAAAGGGGGAAGGTGGTGAAACCACAAAAATGTGGATGCTTTGTGATAGGGAAGTGAAAAAAGAATTGCCCACTTCTGATTGAATGGTGGTGGAGGTTTGGAGAGGGGAAAAAAATCTCTATGAAGAAAGGTTGTTGCTAGTATGGGTTTGGGTATAGGGAATAAGAACCAGATAGTGGGATAATGCTGAGGGGGATTGGGTGTATGCATTGTTCTAAAAATTGAAATTGTATTGTAGATCATTCAAGTGGATGAATTGAAGCATATCATGAATCATATCATGAATCGTAGGATTTTTTTATGAAGAGGAAAGAATTAAAAAGAAAAAAGTATTTATTCATAATCCATCCATTTTCCATCCATAGCAGCCTAAATAATATAACAATTAAGAGTATCATAAAATCATATGAATAACATTATTGATATATATTAATATATCATAAATGATATGTGTAAATGTTTAAATATATCTAAAATATCAATGCTACTAGGAAAAATAAATAAGTTGCAATAGATTTTCCTCTATTCTCTTTAAATTTAAAATAAAAATGAAAACCAAACCATCAATCTTACATGTTAGGCTTCTCTTGAAGTTAAAAATAAATTCATGAGGAAACCAACCCCCCACCCCCATCCCCATCCCCCCCCAAAAAAAAAAAAAAAAAGGAAAAAAAAAGTACAGGACAACGAAACCATATATGTACAATGTACAGCCTACACTTTAGTCTCATGCTTGTTCTTTAGTCATCTCTAATGTCTCTCCACGAATGCAAAAATTCAGAAGAGTTTTGTTAATCACTAAACAACCTTTTGAAAACAAAAATGGTAACAAAAAAAAGGAAAGAAAGAAAAAAGTAAAAGATTATTAATATTAACTTCTTGGCTGCTATTCTCCTCAGTTGAACCTTCTAATCATAATATTCGTTGAAACAAGTATCGAATCATAAGGTTAACCTATAAATTGGATTCATTGCATAGATACAGTACTGATTGATTTTCGATACAAATCACAGGATTCGGGATATGAATTGTAGGATTTTGTCAACATTGAGTGTATGATTCATTACTACAGGTTTGGTAGCTTTATAATTAATACAATTTGTAAATATCTTATTCATTCATATTGAAAGGGCATTCTCTCTTGCTTGTATCTCTGTGTATTCTTGTCTCATTCTCGACAATTTCTCAGCTTGGGAATATATCTTTTTTTTTTTTTCAGGTTTCTCAAGATATAATTATTTAAATCTCATCAAAACTTAAATTTTCAAAAAGGAAAAAAAGGAAAATGAAATTAACGATATTACAAAACCCATAAATCATCATCATAATTGATGCCTTGTGTCCCAACTGTGTTGGGGTCAGCTACATTAATTTTTTTGCTCCGTTCATGAGCCAAATCCTTGGATAGATGCACTTCTTCATATTTATACTTATTGCTTCCATCCATGTCTTCTTCAAACCACCCGTTCTCCTTGTTAGGCCATCAACTTGCATAGAAAAACCTTTTCTTGATGGCGCCGTTGCTGGCCTCCGAATTCAAGTTGAAAACTTGTAAAAATGTTGTGACATTCTTTTCCAATAATTTGGAAATTGATATTTTTTATATTCTTGTGAATTTGTTACAGTTATTTTGTCCTTCTGAAACATCAACAAATTTTGTGCTTATGATCCTCGTGGTTCTGATCTGAATTTATATTTTTATATGTATATTGTCTTATCATATCCCTCTCCTTTTCTTCATTCTGTTAAGGAAATCTTTGTCTATATTTTAGGTTATTTTATTCATCCCATTTTTAATTTATAAAATATTTCCTTGCATACTCTATTTAATGGGCCTTGAAATCATAGTTTTCAAAATCGGAATCGTATTGCAAATCGTTCATACCTCTGAATCGAATCGAATCGCGAATCGTATCGTGAATCGTAGGATTTTTTATTTTTCTAATAAAAATGAAAATAATTAAAAATTAAAAGAAAAAGAAAAAGAAAAAAGTAATTATTCATAACCATCCACTTTTCCATTTATAGTAGTATAAATATTATAACAAGTAAGTCTATCATACAGTCATATCAAGAACATCATGACATATATTATATATATATATATATATATGAAATAAATGCTGTGTAAACAATTAAATAAGTTTAAAGTATTAATATATATTTTTTTAATCTTTAAATCAAAATATAAAATATAATAAAATCCAAACCATTTATCTTGCACGGTAAGATATCTCTTAAAGTTAAGAAAGTGTTCATGAAGAAAAAAAATCCAAAATAGATTAGAAAAAGAAGAAGAGATAAACAAGCACCATACGTACAATCGAACACTTTATTTAAATGCATGTTCTTTATTCATCTTTAAAACCTTATCAAAGCGGTAAAAAATTCTTACAAGGTTTCATTAACTACTAAATAACCTTTAAAAAATACAAGTGATAAAAGAAAGAGAGAATAAAGAAAGTGAAAAGGTAAAAGATTATTAATATTAGCGTATTGGCTATAGCCATTCTCGCTTAGTCAAATTACTTGAATCGTAAGATTCAATGAAACGAGTATCGAATCGTAGGATTCACACCTGAATCCTAAGATTTATTTGTAAATGAGATTCATTACATAAACATGAATCGTTTTCCTTAAGATTCAGGATACGAATCGGGATTCGGGATACGAATCGTAGGATTCTGATAACTATGCTTGAAATACTTTACTCATCTATCTTTTATCTCTTATTTCATAAAGACCCTTTAAAATATTTTCTCCGTTAATTTCTTTTCTGCTTTCATAAAGACCTTTTCTATTTTCATCTTAATTGCACTTTACATGGTCTAGGTCTCTAGTTCTAACTTTGGCAAGCCAGTAATTATCCTTCTCCCTTTAATTTCTATCTAAATATACAAATTGTGCTAGGCTTCATGCTCTAACCCCTACGGCTCTCTGAATGTCCCATTTTGTTATACCATACTGTTTTAAGCCTATTAACTCTGCTATTATATATATCTTTTGCGACATGTCTAATACATGTTCACTAGAATTAATTCTTAGATACCGTAAGCTATTATTTCTTTTCAAAATGTGTACTGGTTATGGGCAGAACCCAAAGAGGGAGAGAGAGAGAGAGAGAGGAGGGGAGTGGGTGGGGGGTTGCAATGAGGAGCTATCTGCCACCCCAAAATTGGCGGATATGAAACATTCTAGGGATATGAAACACAAATCATCACATAATAAGCTTTAAAGTTTAAACACAAGATTGTGAGCCCACTCTTGCTTCTTTTCCTCTCTTTTCAAGAAAATATGAAACCAAAAGCCCATTGCAAATTACCTTATCATTGTGTCCTAAATCTTTGTGGAGTTAAAAGAAAGAAGAAGATGAACAAAGAAAAATAATGGGGGATCTTAGTTAAGAGTTTTAATTAGTCATAAGAATGGCCTTCCTTTCTCTCTCATCTATCATCATGACCAAAGCCTTGTCCCAATTTCCAATTTTGTTGGGGTCGGCTATATGAATTTTGTTTCTCCATTCCAATCTATCCTAAGCCAAATCCTCGAATAAGTTGCACTTCTTCATATTTATTGTTACTACTTCCATCCATGTTCTCTTCGGCCTACCCCTTCCCCTTGGGGCCCATGAACCTGCATAGAAAAACTTTTCCTCACTAGTGCCATTCTTAGCCTATGTCGGACATGTCCAAGCCATCTTAAATGAGTTTCTCTTATTCTATAACCTATTGATGCTATCCCTAAGTACTCCTAAAAGCACTCATTTTTTATTCCATATTCATATATGGGTTTTGATGCACGGTATCGTGCTAGGTGAATTCTATTGGAGCTCACCTATGCCTAGAAATCGTGGGCCCGGGGATGGTAAGATGGAAAGATCCATTGGGGACCACCTCAAATATCAAATTCAAGTAAATCCAATCCCCCCAACCCCGTCATCCCTCACCCATAAGTTTAACAATTTTATATTGAAAAAAAGGACCCTCGATCCATCGGGCAAGTCTCAACAGATCAATGCAAACCAAGGATCAAAATAGCGGTTGTGGCGGGTGTGGCAGCTATTGACCAAAACGCTACGTAGCAGCGTAGCGGTGAAGTTTTTAAGTGGTCAAAAGAATTCAAATTTTGTGTAATAACCAACTTTGTGTTTTTTTTTTTCTAATGATTTGGAACCATATAATGATAGAGACAACCTTAGGAAGGGCTATTGAGGACAAGAAATATGAAAAATAGTGTTTTAAATTAAAACTTTTTAGCTCCACTAGGTTTTAGACCGTAGCGCCGCGATTTTCAAAATAGCATAGCGGCGTCAATCGCTTCAACTAATAATGCGGCCATTACATTGCGTAGCGGCCATTACACGGTAACACCATGTGAGGTGGATGCATGAATATATATATATATAGTTTTCTCCTACAAGCCACTTGGGCTCACCTTTGATGAGTGCAGCCCCTTTCACACTCTTTAATCCCATGATCTGGCGCCAAGCTCAATTTTACACTCATCAAACCTTCAGCGACCGTTGGATTGAATCGCAAAAAAATCCGTGGTTAAACTTAAAACACCATTAAACTTTAAAGTTGTTAGATTAAGGGCTAGGATAATCTGGTGGGGCTATTTTTTGGCTGACACTTTCATAAAAATGAACTTTCCATAACACCATGCCCCCAAAAAAACCCCGCCCCAACACACACAAACTGATAGGCAAGCTCCAAGTGGGCCCTATGGGCTGTAATTTTTTATGAACAATATGCAGTAGATATCTATCGGATTTATTCAGGTGAGTTCTCACCTACTATATGAGAACTTTCAGTGGGGCCTAACTGTGGGTCCCATTTGGGGTATCAAGTTTGACCCAACCCCATGCCCCTAACCCCTTCATCGGTGGCCCACAAGTTTAATGGCTTCATATTCAAAAGAAGATTCAAACCCTCGATCCAACGGATATATATATATATATATATATATATAGAGAGAGAGAGAGAGAGAGATATTCTCGTTTATGCCCCATTTCAATTGGGCGTTTATGCCCTTTCTGACTTAACCAATTAAGTGATGCCACCTCACAGTGCAGTTGTATAAAATAAATGAGAAATAATGTCCAACCCTTAGCAATCTTTAATGATCCTTAACTTCTTTAGAATACACCTATTTTTTATGAGATTGGACAGGAAATAGGAACTGTGTTTGGAGATTCTTTTAATGTACATATGTACATTCCTTCTCTACCATCGTTATTCTTTTTATAGTGAGGCACACCTTTGGATAAGTGGGCCCAACTTAAAATCATTCTCTTTACACTCACATATCCTCCATGAATTAACATTATTTCAATTTTGACACCATTTTTTTTGTTGTGCCTTTATTAGATTTCAATTCTATAGGAATTGGGCCAACCCTTGACTTAATCACTTTAATAGGAACTTAAAATCTTATCCCAGTTATTTTTATGCAACCTTACTAAATGGGCATTATTCCCAATTTTATACGAATCCAACCATCATTGACCAAAATAAGAGGGATCCAATGTAAAAGAGAAAAATTAGAAGTATTAATTTCCATTTGCATGGAGTCTTAGTGTTTGAAGACAACGAGAAAAGGTAGGAAAGGGTGACGAGCTTTGCAAGAGAGAGAGTTGGATTTTAATGCTTAACTCCCTTTCCTTAAAAAGCAGTAGCATTGTAGAAAATACTACGTATTCTCATTCATCAAACAAGGGGCGCTTCTTTTTGCAAAACGCCTTGGGTGTTTTGTAGCATCCCTCATAATTACTCATTTATATATATATATATATATATATAGGGAGATGCTCCTATGAGAGATGCTCTCACCTTACTATGAGAGATAAGGTGGGGGCCTTCACATCCATATGCAATGCCAATAACTTAAATATGAGGCCCCCTACCCTATCTCTCATAGGAGCATCTCCCATATATATATATATATGTATATATGAGTAGAGTTGCGCACTTGAAATGTGGGGCCACATGGGGCCCCACCTAGGACTGGGACCGGGGGGGATTGAAAGATGTCCCCTGGCCCTTCATCTTTGCAAAAATCAGCCTCATTCCGGACCTATATCATCTCCATCCGGGCCCCACAAGTTTAACAGTATACGGTCCATTCAGATGGGTGTGCAGTCGATCCAATGATGTACAGTACATCAGATGGGTGCAAAGGTGGGCCCCATGTGAAATTCAAGGGGTGTGTGTGCGGGTGGCCCATTCGGATGGACCACCAGGTGAGCTCCACCCCCGGCGCACAACTTGCGCACCAAGCACACTGGATAACCATCCTATATTGTGTGTGTGTGTGTTTGCACTCATCCAGTGCTCCACTCGCGCACTGTACCAATGTGCGCATTTCAACATGGGGCCCCACTTGGGACTGGGACGGGGACCTAGGGGGATCAAAAGATCTCCCTAGGCCCTTTATCTATGCAAAAATAAAAAAAATAAAAAATCAGCCCCATCCATGAACCCTATCATCTCCATCCAGGCCCCACAATTTTAACGATGTACAGTCTGTTCGGATGGGTGTGCAGTCGATCCAACGGTCCAGTCCATTCAGATGGGTGCAAAACCCCGGCAGCGTGTGAAACTCCCGGGTTTTTTTTTGGGGTGTGGGGGGTGGTTTTCCGGTCCATCAGGTCGGTCCCACCCCCTGTCGCATCACTGGATAACCATTCATATATCATCTATTGATTTCTTATTTCTTAGTTGGATATGATAATTACAGTTTCTGGTATCTTGGTTCTTTGGTTGCCAATGAATTTGTATTTAATGCAAAGGCTGCAATGCATGATCTGTGGGTTGCTGGTGTTGCCAATGAATGAATTCTGTGAGTCATCTGTGAGTTGCTTCGGTTGCCAATAAGTGCTTAGGGCTACATTTGTTGTGAGACTCAAGTCATCTGTGGGTTGCCAGTAACCAGAATATAGAGGACACCAGCAGATACATATAACATCGTTTGATGCTTACGCTGGAAATGATTTGTGCGTCATCTTTGATGCTTAGGCTGGAAATGATTTGTGCGTCATCTTTGATGCATGGTTATATACATGAGTTTATGTGGGGTAGTCATCTGTCTCTGGAAATAATTGAGGATACTCAAGCACTTTGACCATTGACTTAAAATGTGGACGTTGTCGCCTTATGTTTAGTCCATTGACCAAAAATAATCTTATATAGTTGGCTGTGACCTATGTCTAAAACTAGGGGAATATTTAATCCCCTAGTTGGACCAATCCATGGGTAAAATGTAAAACTTATCTTGTGATTTAAAATATTTTTTGAATCAATGGACCTTAATAAATACATTAATTATATGTTTATTTATTTGTAACAATCCCTTTTCTTTTGGTATTTTGACACGTTTCCTATTTTTTTAGTTTTAATTCAAAAAGAATTTTCATTCTTCATTATCATTAGAGTTTGGGTAATGGATGTCTGTACTTATGTGTGTTTTCTATAGTTTAGCTGTTTCTTTTAGGCCCATTTTCTTTTTTTGCCCTGTTTTCCTTGTCTGGTATGGTGTTCTATTAATCATTCGCATAATATCCATTGGAGAAACCATCAAAACTTGGCATTAGTACAGGAAAATAAAAGTACTATTCATTTCTATGGGTAAATAGGGTGTATATGAGTTAAATAAGTTGCCAATGAAAATAAATAAAGATTAAGAAAATTATTTGGCTCTACTTGAATGTGGGCATTGTTTGAAAAGCCTTGAACTCAGAAATTAAAAAACTTGAAAGAAAACTCATCAGTCGCTATTCAGTCAAGACACAATTAACCTTGACTTTTTACCCACTCAAGACAGCCAAGTATTGGAGTCCAATCAACCTGGCAGCTAGCTAGACACAATTGACCTTGACTTTTTTACTCACTCAAGACACAGCCAAGTATGGAGTCCAATCAACCTGACAGCTAACTGTGTTCAGCAGAGCTTTTAAATTTTTAGACTATTGCCAAACAACCACAACTCAAATGTAATATTATTCGAACAATCAAGAACATAAAAGATTAACATAAGACTTAGTCATTAAGTAACTTTTTTCTTTTCAATATGTTTATTTGCATATTTGCGCGCACAGCACATACATGGCCATAAAATATCTGGTTTTGGCCCTTGTATTCGTTATATTTAGATTAAATATAAGTGACAATGATCAAAAAGAGAAGAAAATGCAAATTAGAGGACTGTGTCCCATCTTAATCAATAGTTTAAAACCATTTCCTTCTTGTATCCTCCTGTTTACTTATTTCTGTTCTTCCCTACATGTCTATTAAAATCTTCTCTGGCAATTACACTTCCTCCGACAGTCATATGTTCTACTAACTCATTTATCGAGAATCGGAACAACTTTTTAAAAATTGTGCTTATTCTTGATTGAGTTGCATAGGAATTTGTAGCATTCTAAGATTTCATTACCTAAAACAAGCTTAACTATTATAGCCCTATCATTCTTTTCTCTGGATCAACAATATTCTCCTTTAAACCCTATCACCCATAGTACCTTTCCGCATTCTTTAAACTTACTCTTTCCTAAGTAGGAAAGCTTCAACATCTTCAAGGCTTTCAGTTACTCCTCCCTCCACTTAAGTTTCATGTAAGCAAACAAGCCACCAACTCAATACTTTTCCCCCTCGAAGAACATCCGAGAGGTTGCAAACAGAGTATATTTACTCTCTATATAATATCCATGAACTCAATGCTCTTCCCTGTCGATTACATCCTAAGGGTTCTGTGCCCTCGCAAACCTCTGTCAACTTCCGAGTGCAACTGGGTTCTGTTTTGCTGAATTGCTTATAGGGAAATGCCCTGGCCATTAAAGTCTTAACTCATTATAAAGTTTTTGTGGAGTTTTAGGACCAAGATCTAATGCATCCCTTTCTCCTACAGTCCTACTAGCTTGGGTCCAAAACTTGATGAACTACTGACGCATGCAGAGTTTAGTGTATATTACTTATGGGTTGTCATTGCTTACAGCGGTGGCCCACATCACCTTTCTTTGGATTTTCTGTGATTTGGAAGATTTCTGTGTCAAAATGCTTAAAATTAAAGTACTTTTTCTAGCTATAATCTGAAACTAGGAAGTTTGTTCTGTACTTGGTTAAGAATATTTCACACAAGTGCTCCACCCTATGTACCATTGAAAAAAAGGTTGTTTCACCCTATGTGATGTAAATTTTGTTTGCATCAGAAAATCCTCACCTGATAATATTTGGTTACAAACATTTGAAAAAGAATTTGGCATGTGAAACTTTAAAAGTTTACTTAAATTGAGAATGCTACACCCTTGAGTACTGACCCTTGGGCATTTTCTTTTGCCTGTAGCAGGCGACCAGGGGAAGAAAGTGATGGTGGTGAGTCATGCAGGGAAACAAGTAGTGATGAAAGTACAAACTGTGATGTTGATAGTCCTAAACAAGATGGATTGAGAAGCAACCGTCAAGGGCTGGTTTTTGAGTATTTTGAACGTGATCCTCCTTACAGCAGGGAGCCATTAGCAGATAAGGTACGTCCTTTCTTTTGCTTGAACGCTTTCAAGTTTGGTGGATGCAATTGTTTATTGTAATAATCTTTTCTTCAACTTGTATCTCAGATTTCAGTTCTTGCATGTCAATTTCCTGATCTTAAGAAGTATAGGAGCTGTGATCTACAGCATAATAGCTGGATTTCTGTGGCTTGGTACGTTTTTGTCATTTCAGTAGGAAGTTGCAGTAGTTTGATACAGATTCTTCTGCCTTTTAATTGTTTGGTTGACATTTGAATTGGGTTTGGTTTCAGGTATCCGATATATAGGATTCCCACAGGTCCAACACTACGGGATCTGGATGCTTGCTTTTTGACGTTTCATTTACTTTCAAAACGTTTGGGATGTAAGGATTTCTTTCTTTCTCCCACAGTTGTATGTTTTAATCAACATCAGTATTTCTATTTACCAAAAACACATCAGTATTTCAGACGAAGATCTTGCTTTTGTCTAACTTGTCAGAGAATAGGAACTATAGATTGTTCTTCCTGACAAATGACAAATATACAGTTTGATGTGACTTCTTATAGTACATTTGGGACCCATGGTTTTGTGACCATTGATGTGATGTAGCCCCCCTGCAAAGGATGCCCTAGAAATCTCCTAGATTGATAGAACGTAAATTATTCAGGCAAGGCCTACAAGTGGATGATAAGTAATAAAATGGAAGCAATGGTATAGAGCAAAAGGCTGACAAAGGGATGGGCATGATCTTCACATTCCTGGATATGTTGGACATCATCCATGGTTGGGTCACTCATAATAATGGTATGGGTCATGCACCTATTGGGTCCCACTTCTATTTAATAGGAACACATCTCGAACTATATATCTATCTTGCTCATTGCCATGAACCAGGATTCTATGATTCCTTGCTGCAGAGAGGATGATGTCATAAGCAACATGATGTGCGTCTATGACAGTAAGAAACTACGACCTGCATTGCCTACTGTAGCTTTTAATGTGAACGATGTTTGCAACAGGTACGAGCAATATCCAGCCACAGGTTCGTGGTTCAAGGAAAGTGTCTAGTCCCGTGGACATGCCCTCAAAGCTTTCTTTACCGGTCTTTGGTCTCGCCCACTACAAGTTCCGTGGTTCTATTTGGACAACCAACGGAGTCCACGAACGGCAACAAGTAAGCGATTTGTTGCAAGATGCTGAAAAGTGGCTTCGGCACTTACGGGATGATCAACCAGGTTTTGATCATCCAGATTTTCGCTTCTTTGCTTCACACAATACATTTTGGAGGTGAGGAGCTGCTAATTGTTGACTGCCTCTTGGAAATCAAAGGGCACATAAAAGGTGGAGGTGTTGGTCCTGATCGCACCCACAACACAGTTGCCCTGTTTGGACTGTTCTTTGATTGTTGTATGGAGTCTGCTCCAGTGTTCTGATTCCCATCCATCTCATATTTATATAAGTTTAGGCTTTTTTCCATATTTAATTCAAAAGGACGCTTGGCTATAAAGCAAAGCAGCAGGATCTGAGAAAATGAGAAGATACAGAGGAACATTGTTCAGTTTTCAACCAAGGTAGAAGGGTGATGTGATGGAGAATCCCTTTTATTCTCCTATGTTAACAGTGGGTTGCACACAAGGTGGAATCATAGTGACATAATTGCATAATTCTCTGGATTCAGGCAGCCGCTGGCAATTCCTGTATGATCAATGTTGGGGGCTGTGGTTCTCTGAAAGTCCTTCATTATTATTCTTATTTTTTTCCCTCTCATTGCCAGGAACTGTTACAATTGATGTAATACTGATGAACTTCTTGTTGATGATGGTGGTGAAGGGCTTTCATAATTCTAGATAGATGATGATGAAAAAGGAAAAAAAAAAAAACTTAGAACTAATGTAGTCTTTCTGTAAGTTGTTTTTAAAGGATCTTTCCTCTTTTGTTGTCCTGGATGAATGCTGCATTGGGTTGTTCATGTAACGCATCTTTATGGGGATCAGGTCCGGCATCCATCCCTTCAAGAAGTATATGCATCCTACATCCACTTTTTTTTTTTATCACCTGCTTCACCTGCAACTTTAGGAGCAATAGTTATCTCAATTTCACATATATAGCATACAGTTATGTTTTTTTCTATACACTATATTATCAGTCAAGTGTACAGTGTGTACATGCTTGGTGAAATTATAATTTGGGACACTTTGTCATATAGATGGAAGCATGGTGAGAGGTCAGATCAAGTAATGCTGGGCCTCCTGATGGAAATCATATACTAGCTGCCATACTGACTGCAGCATATCATATGATGATATTCCCTAAATCAATTTTCTGTGCTTTTATGGCAATGCAGCTTACTATGGACAGAAGCAAGGTGCACCTTAGCGTTGACCTGTATGCATCAAAGCTGAGTGCAGATGACTCAGTTCGTGTAAACTAAAGGTTGATGCAATTGCTGCCGTAACCAAAATTACAGGTAACATGTGTACTAGGCAAGTGGGCAACAGTGCAAGGCCCTCCTTGGGTGCAACTCAAATTTCAGAGAAGCTAAATCATGCATGTAAAACCTGGAGTCCAAAATCCTCACAGTAAGATTTAAAGTGAGTACTGACTGTCCATTCCTGATAGCTGCCTACTGGCAGTAGACCCTTCATGGCATGGGGCACATGGTCCCTGGGAGAGTGCCAGCGACGATAGGACTACCTAATTTGACAACATTCGATCATATATCATTAGAGCCGTCCTCCGGCTGTCCCTCAGCTGGTTATATCAAGTTCCCAATCCATTGTGACATAATAATAAGAGCTCTAAATCAACCCTGCGCCAAAAGACACCTGTGAGTTAATATGCTACATGTACTCTTATTATAGAATGCTGCAAAATATAATACAGAACAGTATGATTGTGTTCCAACTTCCAAGTCCAACTACTCTCATAAAGCAGGGGGGGAACCCACTTACCCCCACTTATGTCATTCTTCCATAGCCGTTATCAAATCATTTGGGAAAGCCTTGTACGGTGGAATGAAAATGGTTCAATGAATGAGCAGCATTCACCTTATTCGTAGTCGTTTCACTCAACGAGCAAAAATAATAAAAAAAAGTAGTGGGCAGCACCTTTTCACTAGTTGTGTGATGTCTTGCAAGCACGAGGGTCAAATCAAGGAAAAATAAAGAAAAGGGAGTCCTAGGTAAAAAAAAAACACAAATCACATTCTTAAAAGGCATTAAATGAAAAAAAAAAAAAAAAATCGGGTATTCGCTGCCGAACAACTTTTTATTTTTCTTTTGATTTGACATTTAATTTTATTTCTCCCTACCACTTTATGCAAACAAACATTATTGAGTGTGAAGTAGTCTCTACATAAACTGTCTAGAATAATCCATTGGATTGGATGACTGAGTGTTGATATCTTAGCCATTCATTCTACATGGTAGAAGTATAAAGAGCGGTCTTGGTTTTCATTTATAACCAAGCAAGGTTGGAGGAATCAATCATTCTCTGTTCTTTGTGCGCCCCATGGGCATAATCAAGTGAATTCACGCAGGTCAATGACATTTGAGGTACTGAGTGCTTCGCTGGATAGCGATGTGCGGGACTTTTATTAGGATGTGGGATCTTCTATGATCAATCCAACTCCATCACATTCACTACCCCTTGTAAATTGTCACAAGCTCAAATTTGTCGCTTATCCAACTATTAATCTTCATTGTCCCAAAACTATTTCAAATGTTAGTTCATGTTCTATAAGCATTTCAAATGTCGCATTTGATTGCTAGAATTATGAAAGCTAACTTCACGAAAAATCATTTTTCAGATTGAACATTCAAGATCCTAGCTTTATGATTTTTTTTTTTTTTTTTTTTTGGGACTAGGCTATAGAGTTTAAGATTCTAGTTGGAGGACAACATTTTGAGAATTTCAAATTCTCCCATATAAAATGATGAGGATCAATTTCCATAAATTGACAAGGATAAAGAAAACCAATGATTGCACGCTTTTGATCGAACCTACGGATGCAAACACAATTGTAGGTTGGCCAAAGGATCAATTTGGCCTCAAACAGTACCCAGATATTTAAGAAAATCTGTTGCTAGGGGTTGTTTAAATATAATAGTAACTATCAGGAGCTGCTTTGCAATATCCAAAGAATTCATTACAAAAATAGAGCATTTACGTTGCTGGATTTTGGGCAGGAAGTTTATGGGTCAAATCCATCCAGCTCAACCCATGAGAAACATACACCACTAGGGTTGCCTGGGAGTTGTCTTTCAGATTATAAGGGGTCTTGTGATCAAAGAGTGGGCCATTTGGGGTCCACGACCAATCTACTCCAAAGAGTCTTTGATGACCATAACTGATTTCAGCACTGATTTTTTTTATTTATGTTTAGATTTGATTCCTTTTTTGGTTTAGAAATTGTATGGAAAGACTTTTATTAGTGATAGGACTCTAATTAGTAGCATCTTCCTAGGGTTTTATGTGTTCTTGGTAGCATTATATAATGAATAGTAGTAGTCATTACTGTAGATACTATAATACCTGAGAATAGTATTTTGCAAAAGTAGTAGTTGATCTTTGTTTTATCCTTCTCTTTTGTGTCATGTAGATACTAAGGTGATTGAGAAGGCTTACTGGTCAGATTTCAGGTTTTTCTACATTGTTCCTTGCACTAATTTAATTCTACAAATTCATTAATCTACCACAATCAATTATGTTTGTAGGATTCTCTGGTTTTTGGATTCATTGGGCCCTAGACAGACCGATTGCGTTGAATCGGGATTGCATTACAAAAACTCTCAAAATTCTCATAAGCAAACATGCTTCTAGGGTTTATCCTTTCTATTAGAATTATTGAAAGAATCATATCATGAATTGAAGGCCTACAAAATAACAAAAAAAAAAAAAAAAGCATTTAATCATTTTTGTGTTTTTCACATTTTTCTCATAATTGATGTGGATCTAAGATCTTAGATTTGACACCCCATGTAGCCATGTTCAACATTATTTACATATGTAAATGACTTCCATAAGAGAAGAGATTTGAAAACCCTTTTGTACACCATAGTTTACACATGTATAATAGTTACATATATAATAAATAGTAAACAAATTACACCATAAATTTTACACATATGTAATAGTTAAACATGTGCCCAAAACAAAACACCCAAGGGAGGTTTTTTTGCTAAAAAATGTCCCTCCCAGTAGAGGCTCACTATGATGCATGACAACTGTGGACTATTGTTGCGTGGAAAGATCTATATAAGATCTACCAATGTGAAAAGTTTCAACTCCATTACATTATCGTAACCCCTTGATCTATGGTCTTAAAGTTTAATAGATTCATATGCCTTATTTTCTTTAGATTTCAATTTAACGGTGGGCAAAAGTTGGATGATTGTGAAATTTGGACTTGTGACGATTTATGAGGGTTAGTATGTGAAAAGATTTGCTTGGCTCAAAATGAGCTCCACAGCTCAAATTTAGACTTGGGACGATTCATGAGGGTTGGATGATTGTCGCTACCCAACTCTGCCCCCTCTCATTCTCTTCATTTCCTTCTCCCTATCCTCCCTCTCCCAGCACCCACCTTCGCCCTCTTCGTCTCCCTCTTTCTCTCTCCCTCTGCTTCTCCCCAATCGCCGTCATCTCCCTCCCTCTCTCCCTCTTCTGTTCGGCCACTTAAGGCCAAACAAATGAGTATATTGTTCGGCCCCTAGGTGTCCAAAGGGCCGAACAAGATGATATTGCTCAGATACCCAAGGTTGAACAATATACTCATTTGTTCGGCCCTAAGTGGCCAAACGGGAAAGGGAGAGAGACGGCGATCGGGGAGAAGGAGAGGGAGAGACAAGGAAAAGGAGAGGGGAGAGGGAGGGAGAGGGAGAAGTAGAAGGGGAGGGAGCGATGAAGAGGGGGCGGGGTTGGGGCGGCGACAGAAGAGGGGGAAGGAGAGGGAGCGGGAGAGAGGAAGGAGAGGGAGAGAGGAGGGAGGTGGGTGTTGGGCAGAGGTGGGCTACCGAGCAGGGAAAGGGAGAGGGAAGAGAATAAAAGAAAAAAGGGGTGCTTTAGTCTTTTTCTTAGAGTAGTCCATTAAAGATCCCATGGATGGATGTGTAGGGAGCAATTCCGGCCGTACATATAGCAGCTCCCTACTTAAATACGTAAAATTTTACGAATAAAGACACATAACAATTGAATCTGAAATAGGTAAAAGTCTTCATCCTTTACAACAAAATTCATTAAATCTTAATTTCATCCTCTACTAAAGAATATAATCAAATCTTAACTGGGCAGAAAAGTGCCATCCTCCTTCTCCTTCCACTTAAATACATCAAATTAAAAAGGCAAGTGGGGTTATTTGTAGTTTACAACAAATACAGGGGGTCACATGTAAATTTCTCATTACAACAAATTACTTTACTTCGTCCCCTCCCCTCTGTTCAGTGCCCATCCCACCAGCCTGCGTAGTTTAAGCATTTTCCCGGCACGCGCATTTTAATTCTCCCCGGCACAACCGAAACGCTACGCACCTCTGTTTCGGAAGAAGAACACAAATCAAAGAAGGCGTTTTATTTTTATTTTCTCTCACTTCCCAACAGCTACAACACCAACAACAACATTCATCTGCAAATCCCCAATTCCAAAATCCGATTCAGATCAGATCAAACCAAAACAGATCAGATCTCGCGTTTTCATCTTCTTTTTGCCCCCCACCTTCAATCTTTCTCAATCTCTCCCAAAAGATGAGAAAACCATCTTCACAAATCCCGTTCTCAGATCTCTGAAAAAGACCTTCTTCTTCTTCTTCTTCTTCTCCTTCTTCTTCTTCTCTGGTTGATTCTCTCTTTCTCTCTCATGGCGACGAGAAATCGGACTCTGTTATATCGGAAACACAGAGATGCGTTACGGAGCGTTCGCGTTCCTACGATCTCTTCGTCGTCGTCTGTTGCTTCTTCTTCGTCTGCTGCTGCTGGCGGCCCGGTCATCGAAATGGTGAGCACTTCGCTTCTGCATCCGAATCGGTCCTACGCGCCCCTCAGCACTGAAGATCCAGGAAATTCTAGGTATTTTTTCTTTGTAGAGTTAGTTGCGTTGAATCTTCTAAAGTTTGATTGTGGAATCGAAGATCTTTTTATGTTGTATGGTTGGCAATTTGATCTAATTGTGGTTGCCTGTGGTTTTTGTTTGTCTTGGGAAATGATGGATTGGATTTGTTATAAAAATATATATATATTAGGTGCATTGGGTTTGGGTTGGCTTGTAAGGGATTTGAATGCTGTTTACGTTTTTGGTTGCCATTTGGATGTCCCTGGAATTGGAATCAGCATTGAATTTGATTTTGAGTCGAATTCTCATTTACAAGGGGAGAGATCAGAATCAGATTGAGGATTTCAGTTTCCAAGCGAAAAAGCTGAGGTGGCGCGTCCAAAATCCACATTCCATGGACAAGCCTAAATGAACCCTAAACATAGTTTTGAAAGTTTAGAGTGAATGTAATGTGTACCAAGTTGCCTACAAGCCCCATCTTGGGAATTCTTTCTGAACTGGGATGAAACAGAGAAATCTGTTGTAGTTTACTAGATGACTAGTTGACTACATTGGTGAACATCTTGATCTCTTTTAGAGTTCCTGTATATTAAGTGTGGTTGCTTATTACTGATAATGATATGGGCATTACTTAAAAAAGCTGTGTTTGTAAATTGGCCACCCATAATATGTTTCTATTGTTTATATAATTCATATATAGGCTGGTTCCTGATGTGCCATATAGACTACAACTTGTGGCACAGTGGAAGGCTCACTATTGTAACCTTGAGGTTGTGGTTCGAGTCATTTTACCAATCACAGAAGAAGAAAAAATCATATAATCACAGTGATTGTGCCTTGGTGAGAGTTTTGCATTTTCTTAAATCTCTCTCTCCCTCTCTCTCTCTCTCTCTCTTTGCTTTCTTTTTCGAATGGCTAGTATGCCATCTCTGCTTTCGAATGGCTAGTATGCCATCTCTGCTTTTTTTTTCGAATGGCTAGTATGTCACAACCTAGATCCATGGGATAAGCTTAAGATGAAAATGATGATAATAGTTCATTTGGATGTTTTTATCTTTGTAACAATGCTCTTAGTCTTAGCTACCATGTTACAAAGCTGTGGGCCTATGGCCTACTAGATTAGCTTGATAAGTCTGGTGATTTTGAGTTCATTGTTTTAAATAGAGAGTGATGAAAGATATGCTGATTACTCAAGTTTTCTCATTTACCTTGAGAAGTAGAAATTAAATTTATATGGCTTTGAAACTGATTAAGTTTTCTAATTGGTAGAAGCATTGATTGGAGCAGGGATTTATAACAATAATTTGGTTATGTATGGTATGAGGTGGAGCCATTTGTGCTTTAATATAGTGGTTCTCACTTATTGGATGGCTGCTATGGAGTGTAGCTTTTTTGCAATCTGATGGCAGACAGTTGGACCTTTGATCATCAAAAGGCCACATGACAATAACATTCACATGCCCTTTTAATTGCAATCATTTTCTATACATAGAGACAAAGGTTTCCAGCGACGAGTAAGTCTTGACATGAAAAAGAAAACCTTTGCCTAGAAGTCCAGTTGGCCTAATATGTACAACAGATACTATCAAATCAGCACACCGGCATTATCCATTTTATTTTCTACCCCTCATTTCGATAAATTCAACTAACAACCATGCTTACTGAACTAGAATCTATGCGTTTGTAGTGTTTATCAATACAATCAATTGATTATCCTATTGTCAACAGCAGCCCAGTTTCATGATCTTTCCTCTTTGTTAGCTTTCTTCACCTCCTACCTGAATTGTCTATCTGTGTGGCATGGGTTTGTGTTTGTTTTTTATGCCCATTGGTCATTGGTAAGTGGATTTACAACAAGCAGTATTCAGTAACTGCTCCTTGACCACTTCAGTAATTGAGTTTAGTTGTAGAGGAATGCACACGTGTTAGTTGTTAATTGTTATTCCATTTTCATATTTATGATCCTGCAACTATCTGGATTCTATATAAGTTGAACCTGCTAACTTCCTACGGATGATTGAAACCTAGCTGATAAGAGAGAGCAGATTTGAAAACCTTTTCTTGATGATTTTTTTTTAATAGCCTTTTCTTGATGAAGTTAGTTACTTGTATTGGTTCGATTTTTCAAACTTGCAGAGAATTAATTAGATATTGTAGAATTATGTCTGTCAGTCTGTATTGAGAAGTAAGCCTGCATTCCCATCCAAGTAATGTTAGTTGTCTATGGGAAATAGCATCAAGAAGGTCCTGATTCTCAAATAGGTTATCAGGATTAGGGATACTATGGATAAACATCTCCAAAGGTGCAATATGTGAGAGTGGATATTCAACCAATATTTTCTTATCATGAAAATCCTTTCAGTTAAAAACTACGAGTTTTCTATGATGGGAAACTAGTTATACCATGACTGAAGAATTATACTATGTAGTGTCTGTCGGTCTGATATAGTTGTGTTTGGTTCTGTGCTTGTAATAATACTTGTATTCTAAGTATATGGAAGTATCCACTGTACTACTTTGGAATTGGGAACTGATACTGCACCTAGTGTTGATTCTATGATGATTATTATCCTGGAAGATTCTTGTTTTCTACAGTATTTTACATTTGGTTTTACTATACCACTATTTCAGATGGAATTTGTTTCCTAAGATGTTTTAGGAGGTGCTCTTGCCCACTAAGTTGTTTGTCTGTTGCAATAGGGGGGGCATTCCTACTGTGGGTCTACCTCCAGCTTGGGTGGATGTTTCAGAAGAAATAGCTGCAAATATGCAACGTGCACGGACAAAAATGGCAGAGTTAGACAAGGCGCATTCCAAGGCTTTAATGCCGTCATTTGAAGATGGTAAAGAAGATCAACATTTGATTGAGGCTCTTACTCATGAGATAACAAATTTGTTGAAGAGGTCAGAGAAGAGGTTACAAAAACTTTCTGCAAGTGGGTTGTCTGAAGATTCAAATGTCAGAAAAAATGTACAGGTAAAGTGATGATGGGTCGTCTTGTTTATGGCTTCATGCAACCATGTGTAGTTTTCCTTTTTTGGTACTATCTAGAGGGCCTTTTCTTTTGGATATGTTAATTGGCTGTTTTAGTTATTGACAGTCATACTCAACTGCTGTGTCAGTTTTGTGAGGTCGTCGTCTCCAGGTTCTCTCAGCATTTTGTGTCTAAAGTAAGTCTGCTAAATATATGCTCAGTCACAATTCTTCAAAGAGATAAAGAATGATAACCGCTCCTACAAAGGGGAAATCTAGGGCCTGTTTGGCATTGCTTCTCTTGGACGTGTCTGTGTTCCCACGAGCTTAATAATGATGGAACAGGTTTGGGAGAGGTTTTGTAACATTTTGAAAAATAATAATAATAAACAGGCAAAACGTTTATTGGTTATCTGACTGGCTGGCACGGCTATTTTGAAATGATTATAGATCTTTTTTAACTTAACCCATCCGCATTCGGTGTTTCTCTCTCCCTCTCATTTACCATCTCTGTCCCTCCATGGCCCTCTCTCTAACCCTTTGCATCACCTCTCTCTAATATTCCTGCACATCCAGACCGTGCACACCAGCTGCCGGGGCCCACCTGGGGCTCCCCAAATCATGGGAAATGTTAAAAAAAAGTGTTAAGTGTGTGTGCGGGTGTGTGTCGGGGGGGGGGGGGGGGGGGGGTGTGTTTGTTTCATAATGGACCTAAATAAAAAAAAGGGGTCAATCTCATGCCTCTATCCCCTTAACGACTTTATATTAAAGGATAAATTTGACTGATCCAATGGTCCTGTCCATTCAGTTTTGGGTGGGTGCAAACCCCAAGGTCTGGTGACCATCAAGGGGGATCCCGTGTGTGAACGGTTTTGATGGATCATTAGGTGGGCCTGTTGGAAGTTTCTCATCGTAAGGATGTACATGAACATTTCGCTATATGTATCATCTCTCTCCATTCATCGCCCCTCCTTGCCTTCTCTCTCTCTCTCTCTCTCTCTCTCTCTCTCTCTCCGGTAATAGAAAAGAAAGAAATGATCATCTATGATCTTAACTACTGCATTTCTACTGGCATTCTGTAAATTTGCTATAGCATGCTTTCATGTCTTTTAACTAGGTTTGAAACTTGGAAAAGCTGAATTTTGGGTTTGATGGGTGCTTCTGTTTTGGGGTTTTTGGCCGTAAGGGTCTTACTAGATCTTAACTTCTATGCAGCATTTGTTTTTGTCTCTTCCCCTCCCTTTCGTTCTTCTGGGTTTTGAAGAACGTTAGTTTTTCTTTCTGTGTAGTTTGTCCTTGATTTTTCAGTTTTTTGTGGTTGATTTCAGCTACAAGATTTTGAATCATAACATCTGTTATCTCTTATTTATCATTTTTGTTCTCTATTTATTACTGTCTAATGTCTATTTTTTCTCCACTACAAGAGGTAGCATTTTCTTGACGTTTTAATGGTTTCTCGGTGGATTTGACTGACGCAAAGCAGTAACAATCATTGTGCTTTCTGAGACAGTTCGTAGGATTATAGATAGATTTAATTATTTATTTATTTTTGCACTGTCATTACTGGTTCAATTTGGGACTTGCTTGTTTTTCCTTTCCGTTGATTTGTAGTTATCTATGTGGTGGTTATTCATGCTTTTGGGATATTAATGTAGAGCGTTTGGACAGTTGGATTGGGAAATGGAGTGTAGGAGTCGGCTGTGGAGCCAATTAATGTTGTAATCCTGTTGAACTTTAATAATGGATGACGTGAAGATGGTGGATGTGTAGGAAACAACTTAGAGATGGTTTGCCATCCAAGTCCTGTGGAGCCCATATTGGCACAACCTTTTCTCATTAGTCAGCACAACTTGATCTATGCAAAGAATTAGGATAATCACAGGAGTAACACCAAACGAGCCCCTAGTTTCATTTAACATGCTATTGGATGTATAATGTTAAGGATGCCTGGATACTTGTATGTATTAGGTTACTTATAGGTGGGGTCGGGTTTGAACCCATGGTGGACCTGGACTTGTAGCCTATTTAGTTTATATTCCTAGACCTTGACCTGATTCTGATGGACTCAGCTGTGCCTGACTCCGGCTTGACTCAAGGTATAAATATTATATAGAAATATGCTATATATATATTTACACTGGCAACGAGACTTGAACCTTGCAAAGATGAATATATAGAAGCTCTTATTATGTCTATTTTTGTATAAATAATATTAATATCATACTACTGACATATGGTTAACATATTATATGATTTTTTATACTTATCACTTGGGTAAATGGGTAGTTGTATGAACCCTACTGGACCTGAACATAGACCTAATTATCAAATGGTTCAAGTTCAAAAAGAGGGTCTGTTCCTGGTTTCTTCGGTTGCGGTCCTTCTGGTAACCAGGTAACTGGAGGCACATATCGACTGGTATCATACATCTATGGTAGGCTGAGCTGCTCAGATGCTACATTTTTTTTTATTTTTAATTTGCATTTTGACAATAAGCTGATGGCACAATGGATGGTGCTTACTGCTTACGATTGCAACTGTGAGGTTGTGGGTTCAAGTTATATATATGGGGGACATTCATGTGCATCCATCCCTCACTATATGGTGAGGGTCAAGCTTGAGGTGGGCCCCACTTATCAAATGAGTTATTTATTTATTTATTTATATTTATTTATTTATTTTTATTATTATTTTGTTGGGGGGGGGGGGGGGGGGGGGGGGTGATGTGGGGTTGGTGTTGGGGGCAAGATGGAAAGAAACATCTTGGATGGGCCCATATATCAAGTTTGGGGTCAATCCCATGTCTCTAAATCCTTCATTCGTGGCCCACAAATTTAACAACTTTATAATTATATTAAAGAAAAAATTTGACCCCCGATCCAACGGTCCAATCCATTTGAATAGGTGAAAAATCGATAAATCCAGTGTAATTTAAGGGGGTCTATGTGTGTAAATGTTCTAGATGGATCATAAAGTAGGCCCCACTATGTTGTCCCTCACCGTAATATGGTGAGGGATGGATGCGTCTTCTTAGTTCTTTGCAATATTTTCATGGTACTAAAGTGTCTCTCTGTCCATATTCTATCCTGCTCCGTGTGTTCATGTTTATAGCCAATTTGGCATGAGACATGACGGGTCCATGGGTGGATTTCACCATGATGGATCACCAACTATAACCAGTATGGACCGGATCCTACCTGTCTAATGGGTGGAGCTTTCCTCATTTACTCATGATCGTTTTTGGCCTTCCTTCTGCCATCAGTTTTAGGGATGTAAACAGGTTTGGCTTGTTGGCGGGCCAGATATAGACCCAAGTTAGTTTATATCCCTGGTCCAGATTTGACTGGACTGAGACCAACCTTTCTCGAAGAACTCCAGATTCTGAGAAGATACCTTTTGAAGCTGGTGCATAACTAAATCCTGTTATGCTATTTAATATGGAATCTTAGACCACCTCACTTGACTAAGAATAAGAAAAGTCGAGGGATTTCCTTCTAACTTAGTTACCGTCATTTAACATATTTGTGGAGCTAGACTTACAGTTTGGATACTATCAAGTTCAGATCGCGGAGGGCGATTAACCTAAGACTAATCGTGTCACTAGGTACGGTGCCTTTGAGTTCTAGGTGATGCCTTTTGGCCTAACAAATGCACTGATCACTTTTTTGTACATTGATAAATGAATTGTTTCAGAAGTATTTGGTCAAGTTTATGGTGGTCTATCTGGATGATATTGTAGTGTACAGTCTAGCTTGGAGGAACATGTTGAGCACTTGTGCAACCAAGCGAAGAAAACTGCAGTGCATGCTAGCACACTGTGGCTTTCGAGCCAAATAGCTCTCAGTCTTCATTTGCTAGTCTTCATTTGCTTGTGCACTAGCACACTCCGATGTTCGAGCAAGATGGCTCTCAGCCGTAGCTTGCTGGGATGGGAATGGCTGAATCCATCTGCCTTTTTCTTTGTACACAAGTAAACAACTAGCTTAGATTGTTTCCAGAATTGCTTTTGGAGGACCACTCTATTATCTACTAATGAGGAACCAATATCTTCTGTGGGGAGCTTTAGCCACTCAACCGATAAAGAGTTCTTGGCACATCCCCCAATATCTGGCTGGGACAAGATCTTTTCTCAAATAGTTTTAGTATGAGCCCTAATCAAGAAATGCGATCACACTGCAAAGGAATGAATCCTGATTGTCAATTGAGTGGCCCACTTCTGCGACAGGCACAAGACCATTGAATGCAATCACAGAACAGCAAGACCACATATCAGGAGATCCATTCCCTTCTGTAGGCAGTAGGTCTTTCCAACTTTCATCAATGCAATGGAACTGCAGTACTTGACGAACTGGCCTTGGAAGGAAAGTAGCCACAGTTGGAAAGCGATGTGCTCAAGCTTCAGATAGAAAATATCACAACACTCACTTTTAGGCTATCATTTAAAAGAGAAGGCACTTGCTTAGCAGGTGGATCAACCCAGCCAAAAAATGAGAGCGCCCGCACGATATGGCTCGTTGGCTTACTCTTGCAGGATCTGAATAGTAGTTTCTTGCTGCCTACTTGAAACAAGGATTTTTTTTTATCACTGACTAGAAAGGGAGATCTCTTTGCCAATCCAATAGTGAGCTGCGAGTGGAAAGATCTTGAGTAAGTGTTTTTAATAAAGGCGAATCACTCTTTTTAACGTCAGTGTTGCTCGTTAGGTTAGCTCGACACATCGAGTCAAGTGTGTAGTTTTGTTGGAACCCTACATAGTGCATAGTGCTATAAGTTCCTGTTAATTCATTACTTGTCATACTCAAACTCTGGTCCCATTTCACCAATTAAAACATATCAAAATATTATCATACAATGACCTGTTGATGGCAAGTCTTGAACCAAAGACCTCAATTTACAACATGCAGCTGCTACCATTAATGCTACAAGCTCTTTTGAACATTTTCTTCATATGTAATACTAGTTATTTATTAATATATATATATATATATTGTATAATTTATAATCAATTTGCCTAATAGATGATGTTGCCTGGCCAATGAGATTTTTCTTATGGTTGATACATGGTGGGATGCACCTGATGGATGTTTTAAATCATAGATCATCACACCACATGTTCTGTTCGAGTGTAATGCACCAGGTACCTAACTGGAGAGACACACTCAAGTTCAGTCCCCCCCTGATGTGAAAGGAATGATGCAAAGTGATACTGGGGCATGTTTGGATCCCTGTAACTCTTTTAACCCAAGAAATCTGATTACCTGAAACTCAATCATGGAACTCTGATTACAATGGCACTGAATGAATTTGATTAGGTAGCATGCGTCTTATCCACTTGCATGCACCTTTGAAACGTGTGAACATGAAAATAAAAGGCTTTTGGTCAAGACAGAAGAAAGTTCAAATCAGAAATGGACTTCTCAAGAAGAGATTGACATTCAAGATTTGTATAAAAACAATGGGACTCAGCCAACTGTTCGGATGATGCATCTCTTCGATTCCATTTATCATGCATATCTAACAAAAAGTCTACCAACATTTGAAATTCATGTGAAGAACAACAATTGTAATCAAGCTGGGGATGGTTCTAGAAGAAAAGAAATTTAGGAAAGTTCTTTCTATGATTGAATGAACTCAATGATAATACAAATTCATCATTATCAACAACAAAGCCTTATCCCTGTCAATCTGGGGTCAGAAAAATAAGTCCTACTCCAATTTAACATTTAAAAATGGAAAAGAATAATCCCCGCGTCTTGTGTTCGATACCGTCCTAGATTTGCCCGGTGTGCATTTGTGTGGGCTTAGCAGGCACCACCGGGGGGGTAGTCTTGTTGGGTCAAAAACCTCAAGGAGACGCGCGCGCACACACATAAATATATAGAGAGAAGGAACTCTCTCTCTCTCTCTCTCTCTCTCTCTCTCTCTCTCTCTCTGTGCGCGTGCACGTGCACGAGTGCATACAACAATGAGACCGACCACTTCGAGGTCACTTTTGTGAATTTTGTTCATCACTTTCCCCTATTAAACACCATGCTCTCAGTTACTTCACATAATGACATGTCTTTCCTTGTCATTTGCATGAGGTCATGACTGGCGTCCCTCTTCTTCTTGAACCCTCGACTATTAACCCTTCAGTTCGCCTCATGAGTGCAGATTTTGATTCTGTGAATGTCCCTGTAGGCCCATACCCTCTCCAACAATATTCTTTGATTTTTTTTTTCCTTAAATAAAAGTTATCCTTTGGTTACTTTCTTTTTTCTTTTCTTTTTTTAAATCACATCCTTCTATGTATGTGCATCTTGGCCACACGAAGTTTAGCCCCACGTTTCTTTATTGCTACATTTAGGTCCATGTAACACACCAGTCCTAACTTCCATTTTATGAAAAAGGGCCCTTTGATCTAAGTGGCAATTAACAATGGCATGACACTCTGGTAGCTTCTCTCCACTTTGTCCGTATTATTCTAATTCTATTATATATGTCTAACTTCAACCCTCCATTCTGTTTTACCATAGCTTTTAAGTAGCAAGATTAATCACACTAGAACTAGATTGTTTTCAATTTTGATTATCTCAACGTCTCTACTCAAAATTCTACTAAACTTGAACTCCATGTACTTGCCTTAGACCTACTAATTTTTAATCCATTTGATAGGAAAACATTTCTACAAAATTTTAATTTATCATTAAAATGTTTTCTTTTTTCTACCTAATTAGGACCCATAGCTGTGAGCAACAAACACCATGAAACCTCATCTTAGATATCTGCACTTAAGTTGTCCATAATTAGGGAAAATAAGTTTGGCCTCAAAGTAAAGATTGAGGAAGATGTCGTACATATGATAAGAGCGGGATGATTGTAGTGGAGACTTGCTTCTGGAGTACTTTGTGATCGGCCGATACTAACAAGATTGAAGGACAAATCTTACATGACAACGATTAGACCAATAATGCCTATGGAGCAGAATGTCAGCCAATCATGCAGAAAATGAGTGTGGCAGGGATGAGAATGTTGAGATGAATGTGTGGTAAAACTAGGAAAGATAAAATTAAAAATGAGCACTTTCGGGAGCATTTAGGAGTAGCAACAATAGTTAATAAATTAAGATGAACTATCCTAAGATGGTTTGGACATGTCTAGCATAGGCCAACAATGGCACCATTGAGGATAAGTTTTTTTTATGCAGGTGATGGCCCACCAAGGAGAAGGGGTAGGCCGAAGACGACATGGATGGAAGTTGTAAGGATATATATGAAGAATTGAAATCTATCCAAAGATTTGGCTCATCAATATTATTTTCTTCCAGAGCTTAACGATTTGCTCATGAGTTAACGGCTCTATTGTTTATACAGTTCTGATGTGTCCTATATTCTTATAGAAAGGAGCTATCCTTTCTTCACTGATCAGGCATTTTTTGTGTAATTAGAATTTTTTTGAATAATCTGGTTAACCAATCAATCCAATTTCACACATTGCAACCCAAGCATCTGTAAGTATTACCATCTGGATCTAAAGTTTTGTTTTTCTTCATTCTAGCTAAGGCAGATTTTACTTTTAGCCTAGAAATTTCATTGGTCACTCCTTTGATTTGGTTCAACATCATCATTACTTCACTTGTTAATGATAATACTAATTCATTATCTTGATGTCGACCCTTTTTTCTTGTTTGATCTTAATGAATCTCGTGCCTATTTGGACTTTGTCTATTGTAATGATTGTTTTAGAGTTAGTAGCTATTCAATTTGTCCTATGAAACAAGAATGCTCCATTATTTAAGAAAATTCCATTTCTGATGCTCAAAAATAGAAATTTTCAAATAAGGCCATAAGTTTTTGCCTTACGTCAAAAAAGGATAAAATTTTCGTAACTTTTCAAATTAGGGCCTAAGTTTTCCAATAAGTTTTCAATTAAGGACAACCGGCCATTTAAAGGTGTTTTCTGGTAACTTTTTCCCTCACTTTTTTTAAAATACCCAAATTACCCTTCATTTAAATAAACTCCCCTTCACTTCCTCCATCTGCTCTTCCTTTATTTCATTGGCTTCCTCGCAATGATCGACGGAAACCATCATCACCACGGCGATCAACAGCATGCAGTGGTTGTCGAAAGCATGCCATTGCATTAAATGAAGGTTAGTTTGGGTGTTGAAAATTTCTTGAGGGGGAAAAGTCACCGGAAAATACATTTAAATGGCCAGATGTCCTCAATTGAAAACTTATTGGATAACTTAGGCCCTAATTTGAAATGTTTTGAAATTCATGTCCTTTTTTGAAATAAGGCAAAAACTTAAGGCCTTGTTTCAAAATTTTCCCCATATTTAGCATTTACATACTATTTATACTGCTCTAATGTTCTTCCTTAATAGATGTATACTAATTTTATACATAATTGAAATATACTATTGCTTCTCAAGGTTTTTTAATATTTTGATATAGTTGTTCGGATGTGTCGCCATCTTGGGCCTTTTTGATATTCCATATTGGAGGCTTCATATGACATATCTTTGTCTGATTCTGACACTTACGATAAGGGCCTGTTTGTTCTCTAAGCTTGAACCTGTTTATACAGAGATTGATTACTTCTGAATGCTTCTACAGAGATCTCTTGCAACTGATCTTCAGAATCTTTCGATGGAGCTGCGGAAAAAGCAATCTAATTATTTGAAGCGCCTCCGAAAGCAAAAGGAGGTAGGTTGTACTTAGTTTCTTTATATGCATATGGTTCTTGTTTTACTTCTTTCCAAATTTCTTGGTCTCAGTTCCATATATGCATCTAGTTTTTGTTTACTTATTATATTTTTGAATTTCTTGAAGTCTGAAGAACAATCATATCCAATGATAGGATATCTTCTTGTACAGCTCATTTATTCTCCCGCTTCTGAGTTTGTATTGATCTCTAGTTTGCTGTGTAGGGTCAAGATGGGATGGACTTGGAGATGAATTTGAGTGGAAATAAGTCCAAGCTGGATGATGATGATTTCAGTGATGTGGTATGCTGTTTTTCTTGGTTTCTCACCTATGACTTGAAAATTCATGCACTTCCTAAATGGTGAACTATGGTTTGGATAAAAACTAAAAGGATGAGTTCAGAATATAGTTGTGAGGACGAAAAGATTTGAAGAAACAAAGTAAGAATCAAAAGCATGAAATGCCTCATTTGCAAACTTCTGTAGAATATTTTATGTAGAAACATGAATCAAACGTTATAAAATGAAGCGAGAAATGTAGATATTTTTTTAGGCAAAACTAGTTTCCCAGCAACTGACAAGACTAATATTGCAATTATTATTTCCATATCGATGACTTATCTTTTTTTTAAATTTTTTTAATGTAACTGTAATTTTGTAAATTTTATTAAAGCAATGTGAAGGGATCAAACAAGGAGCACTTCCAAAGATGGGCTCCGAACCTATACAAGGAAAGAAAAGGCAAGCAAACGAACAGGGAAACTATAGATATAATACATCATTAAACAAATCACCCTTAGCGGGTGCATTTATCATATAATTGATTGCTTAAAGAACATGGAAAAAAGTTACTTCAACTGCAATGAAGAGATCCCTCATCTCATCCAACTAAATTCCAGTTTTCCAAGGGCCCAGGCACACTCCATCCACCCACTTAATAGCACATCCAGGCCCTCCTTCCACCACCAAGAGGAAAGGAGCCTATATTACCAAAAACAAAGGTTGATCATCATATGACATAGCAGGAGGCCTAAATGTTGCAATTTTTCACTTTTCTGCTTCTTGACATCTAGGTCGAATTTGTGTTCTCATTATAAATTGAAATCCAGCCTTGAAGTAGAGGTTTCAAATTGAAGCTCATGTATCCTTTTGCTTTTAGGCACTTACAGTTACAGGTTCTAGAAATCTTTAACATTAGGTGTATCAAGGGGCGGACACTTTTTTTTTTTCCTCAGATGAAGAGAGAAATTTTTAAAGTTTTCTATGGGCATTAAAGTCATACCTTATATTGCCCCTCCTCAATGTTTCTTCAAAAGAAATCAAACTAGACTGACGTTTTATATCCTCTTTCTTCTTCAACCCATTTTTCTTGTTGCATGGCAAAATCATCTCTATCTTAGTATTCAACAAAAGCCACTTCAAGTGCTCAACTCTCCACCATTAAAACTTTTCTAAATCCAGTATTGTACTTCCACCATTGAATGCAATAAATTTTGGAATCGAGTGCTTGATTGATTTGCTCCAAATTTATTGTTCCAATTGGATAGGTCCAGATCTCTTCTTCGTTTCACGAAATGAGCATTTTCTGACTTCATACAAATAAACTTGATTGTCAAATTGTAGGATCATTCCTGTAGTTGCTAAGAAAACACAGTGAAGGTCTTGATGTGCGTTGTACCAGTTTTTAGCCAGCACTAACTGTAACTGCTACTGCCTATAAAAAGAAGAAAACAAGAGGAAGAGAGAAACCAAAGCCAATCGACAGTCCATTTAATGATCACTAAAGGTGTGTCCCACCATCACTTGCATTGGATTAGTAATACAATTGAGGATAGAAAGGCACCAAATTGCACATTTGCACTAAACCAAGCATTAGCATTTCCGCCATTGGATTCCATTCACAATGTTGTTCAGCACAGAATGTTTGTACGGTTTGTTTTGAGTTCATTAGTTTGCACTTGTGGGGCCCACAATTTAAGGATTAGATAATTTATGATTTTTCAAGTGGAAATTGAGGCTGATGCAATAATTAAGAGGAGATCATGTTCACAACTAAGAAGAGATTCCCTAATTTAATAAGGATTCTGAAAGTCCCAGATGAGGTTTCCGTTGATTTCCTTTGGCCGAGAGAGATTCCTTAATAAATTTCTCTCTCTCGCTATTTCTAATCAAGAGAATTAATAGATTCTCTTTTATTAGTTCCACCTTTTAATGAAATTCAATTGATATCTTTCATATTAAAGAATTGATAGATTCTATTTTTTCTTTGCAATTTTTATTGAAAAAATAAATGTGGTGGAGTAGTTACTAACATTATGTTAATCGACCATCTTTGCAATGGCCACCCCTCCCCTTCTAGAAATTCCTTGCTCTGCCACCGGCTGTATGGAAATTCCATCATCTATCACTATATAAGCATCTATCACTATATAAGCATGTGGCTGTGTTGTGCATGTGCACTTGCCCTAAACTATAGTATCTTTCAAATTCTGATTTTTTTTTCAGTAATGGCCTTAATTATTGAATTCAACTTGTTGGATGATCAACTTTTTTCCAGGGTTTTGATGAGTTCCAGATGTCTAAATTAAAAAAAAGTGAGGCATTCACTGTGGAGAGGGAGAGAGAGATATCACAGGTAAAACAATCGGTTGCTATCAATCTTAGCTTTAGCCTAAGGCCTACTTTGTTGTCCTATTGGCTACTAACTTGAAACATCCTTAGGTTGTGGAATCAGTAAATGACCTCGCTCAAATCATGAAGGATCTCTCCGTGCTTGTCATAGATCAGGTAATAGCTACACAATTTGTGCCACCTTTACTATTGTTGCAAGCTTCTATAAAATGCATGCGCAGTGTTTAACAAACCCATTTCCATGAGCAGGGGACTATCGTTGATCGTATCGACTATAACATTCAGAATGTGGCATCACAAGTGGAAGAGGGCTTTAAGCAGTTGCAGAAGGTCCTCTCTCTCTCTCTCTCTCTCTCTGTGTGTGTGTGTGTGTGTGTGTGTGTTTTGTTTTTTTTTTTTTCAAAAGCTCAAAAGCACACAGTTGATTAAAAAAAGTTAGGATCTTCCTTTTGGATTTACTTTGGATCTATGACTAATCCAAGAGATGATCACTAATTGGGAAATCTATAGCTATTTGCACATTGGATGAATGTCTTAATTAAAGTTGATATACTTTATTGTCACTTTGCTGAGGCATTTTTTGAGAAACAATTTAACGTTGGGCTTGACTCCCACAGGCAGAGAGAACACAGAGGAAGGGCGGAATGGTGATGTGTGCTACAGTGCTTGTTATCATGTGCTTTATTATGTTGGTGCTTCTAATCCTGAAGGAGATACTGTTCTGATTCATGCACCTAGAATAGAAAATATGTATTCTTTTGATTCATGCGCTTGCAGTCCCCCTCAGCATTATATGGCTCAAACAAGCAAATGTGTGGGGAATGGCATGGCAGTGAGGCTGTGACACAACCCTGTTAATCAGCTAGAGCAGGTAATACTTATTCGTAAAGGAGATTGTTTCCCCAAAGAACATAATGTGTCATATCCATTCAATGTAATTGTGTTTTGGAAGGGAAGGGGTTTGCAATATCCATCCCTATCTCTCCCCCCTTTTCTTTTGTTTGCTCTTTTTTACAGGAAATGAGTTCTGTAGCTGTACCGACTACTGATTCTTTATGCAAATCATACAATAAAATTCACCCTATTGCCATGGGATACTGCTTGTATGCTATACTGATTATACTTTGGTTTCTTCATTTGAGTTTTACTTTCAGTTATAGTTGCATCTTGTTTCTTCAGCCTCTACCCATCTCTTTAAAGAAATGCATCTGTGCTGAGAGTGAAATGGTTGCCTTTTCTTTTCCATCCCCAGAAAATCTCTGTTAGCACATACATATATATATATATATATATATATACATGTCCACCAACTTTTGGTCAAATCCGAATTTTCTAAACTGTTGGATCGACTATGTATTGATCCAAATGAACTATTGACCATTAAACTTTTGGGCCCTTATGGAGATGATAGAAATCACGGTTAGGGCTGATTTTTTGTAGGGAGGAGGATCCCAGGCAGTACTTGAAATCCCCCTATCTCCGTCCCCATGCGGGTCCCCAAATGGGCCCCACCACACACTTGAGCTTTTCTTATCCTAAACTTGAGCTTAGGAGAGCTTGTCCATATATATATATATATATATATATATTTATAGCTTGAAACAAGAAATGAGATTTTGGTGATTTTGGTGATTTTGGTGATGCAGTGATTGCATCTTACAGTGGATTTGCACTGATTTGTTCATCAAATGTCATTTTTGTTACACTAGAGATGCCACAATACACCATTTGGGGATCAGTTTCATCTGAAGCCATTTTAGGGAGACGTCGAAATGCAGCCTTCAAAGAAAGGGCGAAACCCTGGAATTTAATGTTCGAAAAAAAAAAGAAGAAGGGTTGGGTGGGGGGAGATAAAATTTTAGAAGATTAAATCCAATGTTTCTTGGGTAGTGGAGAGAGATCCAATATAAAACTGCACCTAAACATGATCAGCATGGAATGAAATTAAATGACCATTGAATTGTTCTTGGTAGGTAAGATTTATTTTTGGAAGCTAAAATTTTATCTGTGCAGTATGTATAACTAGTGAATTAGATGCCAGTATCGATGAAGAAGAACTAAAGGTATTAGTGGACAGCCGTATACTAACTAATACTTGTATGTTTCTTGGCCTGTACAACTACAGCTGCCTTGGGAATTGTTCAAGCCTCTCTATGTATTTTTCATTTTAATCTTTGGTGAAAGTAATAAGAAAGTTTCAATTACAGATAGAATCACCAAGGGCCATGTGCCAACCAAAAAGAAAATATATATAACGCACAATGGATCCATTAACAAAGCTACAATACTGGGGCGTATGATGCAGCACCTGGCATATGCACATGGGTGGGGGGCAACTTTAAGAAATCCAATCCATTCATTGGTTCCAACACCCACTGTCGTATATACGCATAAGATATTATTCAAATCAACCATATGCACACCGTTGGATTAACTAATTCCTAAATACATGATTCAACTTTATCTTTTCTCGCTTTCCTTATCTTTTCTCGCTTTCCTGATGGAAAGAAAAGTTGGCCACAAACCAACGGGTCAATCTAACCGTAGACCCTACGAAATACACTTTGAAGATATATATATATATATATATATATATATATATATATATATATATATATATAAAGAACAGGATGGGTGTGAGAACCGGTAAACAGATAGGATTTCTTAATGGTAGCCCCACCCATGTGCATACGCCAGTGCCGTAGTATTGTAGCTTTGCCCTTAAGCCATTTAGTGAGTGACAGTTCTTAGGGATTTTCCCACAGTAGGCCTGTTTCATTTCAGAAGGGCCCTTCTTTTATGTAGAGCATCTTAGTCTCATCGCTAAAACTTCAAGAAGCCCAGATTTAGTATTAGAAAAATGAATACCGTCTTTATTTTATACAAGGCCCACCTGTGATCAATAAAAATCATTTATCCATGCCCCAAGCCCAACCCCCATTAAATTGGAACTCAATTTTGATAGCAATCTGGCCATTATCAACGGTTTGTTTTGAATTCAAAAGAACTCAAACGATGTATGGAACCGTTGAACTTTCAGACCCTATAATCAATCAAGTGTTTGAATGCAATTCAAACTAAAGTATCATATCATAATAAGTTTAATGAGTTAAAAAGCATTACCTGCTTTCGTAGCTCAGTTGGTTAGAGCACCCGTTTAGTAAGCGGGAGGTCTTGAGTTCAACTCTCAACGAAAGCATGTTTTTTTTTATTTTTTTTCATTTTGATTTTTTGGTTACAACTACAGTCGACAATCAAATCATGAGCGTACAATTCTCTTGCATTTCTGGTGGCCCATCATGCACATACATATATGAAGAGGCTAGAGTGGGACCCACGACCAGGGTATACTATACTCCAAGGATGATTTTTTTTTTTTTCTCTTCTTTTAATCATTCAACATGTTTATCAAAATTCAGAGGGTGAGATCTGGATCATTGGGGGCTGTAGCTGGCAAGCTAATTAAATCAACAGTGGGCCCACCTCTAAGATCCAACACATTCAAAATCAATGCTATCTTGTGTGCTCAGAGACTTCTTCTCTCCAATCAGAGTAATTTCATGTAATACAACAAATTGAAATTCATACATGTGTTTATTGAAGTGTGCTACGGCTACACTGGGCCCAAGTTTAATCAGAAGCTGCAGTACTTGTAACGTAACATTTGTGATGATTTCACACTTCACACTCGATAGATTTCTGGTTGGATCCAACAAGGCTGTTCCATACAGCCCGCAGCCCGTTAAGAGAAGGATTTTCTACAAATATTGGAGAATTAGTTCAAAATCTTCCTCATTCTGCATGGGAAAGCACTGAACCAAACCGCACAAAATCCGTATAGGTAGAAAATCAGAGCATTTGCCCAACCACTTAGTAGGTCAGTGGCAGAGAGGCATTTCATTTCCTAGGGACAACAGTCTTCATTCTTGCCAACATAAACAACGAAATACGATGATAATATTGAAAGAATAAAATCACCTTTCAATCGATGAGAAAATGAACAATCAATAAGCTTAACCTGCAACTTAATAAGAACAGATTGACTGACATGACAATCTAAATTACATTACATTATAGATATTGCAATCAGGCCTTTTTTAAGAGCAGCATGTTGCCCCCACTATGGTGCTCATACAACGATCAGAGCCTCCCCCAGCTTTTCGTAAATATACCAGAGATTGCTCTGAAAAGAATGGAGTTCCATTACAACGGTTATCGTAGGAGCAAGCATGCAACAAGGGCTTGCAAAAGTTCTTCTGCGAGTTAGAAATCAGCTGCCAGTTAGTCAGAAACCTGGGTCAGTTTTGAAACCATAAAAGATCTATCCAGGAGAGATGAAACGGTGAGCTTCAGATCGAAAGTCATTTTCTGCAGTATCAATGACAACAAGTTAACATCTGACATTGCTCGGTGGGCCGTGCCTGCTAAAGGAATCCCATAGTGCTCGCCAAGTGCTTGTAGATTCCAGGATGACAGCTTAGTTCCTGTCAAAAAAAAAAAAAAAAAAAAAAGAAATGATAAAGTACAACCAAATGAATCTTCCCAAAATCTATCCCCATCCTACTTTGAGGCTGCTAACTTCATTTATGTATTGATTCATTTCAACTTACTTGACTGCACAGGCAGGTCAGAGGTGGTTAGTTTTCCTATAAAATAAGTTGAAATAAAGGTAATTGTGCTGATCACATGAACACGAGCAACACAAATTGCATAGCCAGCTACAAATTGAGTGACACATTTGTAACCAACACATTTGTAACCAACCCCCCACAAACACCCCCACCCCCCCCCCCCCAACAGATGAGCCCCATCTAGCAGCGACAGCCCAGGAAATTTACCTTGAAGGGGCCACTTACGGCCTGTTTGTTTGCATTAGGGGAGGAATAGAAGAGGAGTAGTATATCACATTAGGATAAATTTAAAGAGGAGTGGGTTGAAATAAATGAGTAGATAAATTACTTTTTGTGTTTCGATAGTTGGTGTAAAGTAAAAGGATTTAAATTTGCATTTGATTGGATAAAGAGAATGGGGAATGAGTTACCCCACCCTACTTAATTACGGTATCTTTGAGTAACAGTGAGAAAAAGTTGGATTGGAGTAACTGCCAGTTGAGCAGACATATTTACTTGTCTCGGCCAATGCAAACAAACACCTCATGGGGTAAAGAATCCAACCATAGGGATTTAGTTCAACCCTCCTTCACTTTACTTTTTTTGTAAACAAACAGGCTCATGAAAAATAAAGTACGATAAAACAAAATCTTTAGGGGAGCCAATGTAAAAAAGATGGTGTTTTCCATTGTTGTTATCCAATTCATATCCCGAATCCTAAGAAAAACGATTTGTACGTATTACAATTCGTATGCATGTAAAAAAACCTACTCATAAATTAATCTTAGGATTCAGTTGTAAATCTTGCAATTCGATACTCATTTCATTGAATCTTACGAATCGAACGATTCGGCTGAGCGAGAATGGCAACAACCAATCATCCATAAAAAAGAGAGAGAATGGCTACTACCAAGAAGTTAACATTATTAATCTCTTTACTTTTTTCTTTCTTTCTTTCCCTCTCTTTTTAATATTTCTTGTTTTAAAAGGTTATTTAGTAGTTAACGAAATCTCCTAAGAATTTTGATGGTTTTTGGAGGTTTTAGAGAGGAATGAGGAACAAGCATTGGACTACAACACTCACTGGGGTTTTGTCTTGTATCCATTTTTTTTTTTCCAATTTTTTTCTTCATTAACACTTTTTTTAACTTTAGAAGCTTTCGTAACATGTAAGATTGGCGATTTGAGTTTTATTTTTATTTTTGATTTAAAGATTAAATAAAACTAATCAACTTGTTCACTTTTCCTAATGATATTGATATCTTAAACATATTTTGCTATTTACATATCATTTATGATATATTAAAATAGGGAGATGCTCCTATGAGAGCATCTGTCACCTTACCATGAGAAATAAGGTGGGGGCCCTCACATTTAAATTGTTGGCATTGGATATGGATGTGAGGGCCACCACCTTATCTCTCATGGTAAGGTGACAAATGCTCTCATAGGAGCATCTCCCATTAAAATATATCAAAGAGGTTCTTCATATGATTATATCAGTCTTATTTATCATTGTATTTATGTTGTTATAGATGAGAAAGGATCAATTATGAATAACTACTTTTTTCTTTTTGTTTTTGAATTTTTATAATTATTTTTCATTTTTATAAGAAAAATAAAAAATCGATTCACGATATGATTTGATTCATCCCCTTAAAAAATTTGCTATACAATTCTGATTTTCAAAACAAAAAGGTTTTAAAAAAATAAAAAAAATGGCCACTATCTGACTCTTCCAAATGTCAAGATGCCTAGTTCTTTGGGCTATCCTAACCACTCGTCGCTGGATATCAGGGAAGAAACCAAAAACATGCGCAAACTAAAATCATCCTCCAGTCCATGTTCAATTCTAAAATCAAGCTGCTAAGACGCCTGATAGCCTCTTTTAGGGCCAGTTTGGAAACTCTACTGATAGAGTCAAGTGAAGTAAAGTTGATTTTGAAAAAAGAATAAAATATATGTGGGTTATGATGGTATTTTGTTTTTAGTTGTTTGTTATGGAATCTTTTTGACATTTTGTATGGGAAAGTTGAGTTTTTTGGTATTTTGGTGAATAAAGGTAGTTTTTTGACTTTTTTTTAAAAAGCTGAAGGGAGTTTTGAATTAAAGTGCTTTTGATGTGACATCTTGTCTGAAAAATGGAAGCTTTACTTGACTTTTACTATATTAGTAAAGCGGCAAACTAGTGTGTTCCGATGACTCAGTTGGAACTAATTTGCTGTGACATGTAAGTCTTACAGGTGCATGCATGCATGCAAGTGTGTGTGTGTGTGTGTGTGTGAGAGAGAGAGAGAGAGAGAGAGAAAGAAACCATCAGATTTCACTAGTTGGCGAGCAAGAGGAATCGTGTCTAGGAACAGCCAATATGAAGGAATTTCAATGGAACAACGACCAAATTCCTTGACGATGAAGGGTACATCAAAACTGCGCCCATTGTGGGCAACCAACAGAACAGGCCCCCCATCTATTTGTCGGCTTCGAACAAAATGCAGTAAGATTGGAGCAAGGTCCTTCCACCTACAGAACACAACAAAACAGTAAGCTGTGCAGGATGCAGTATATTGATCAAGTACAATTTCAAAAAGTTGTATTGTAGTGTATCTTTTATGTGAGGGTGTATTCTAGTATATCTTTTATGCTAATCCTTCTACCACAAACAAATTTAACAAGCATTAGACATGAGTACAAAAGAAGAAAAATCTAAGATACTATTATAATGTTACAATACATTTTTGCTTCCACAAGAACTATACTCAAAACAGTTTGAACCCCTGAAAAGCTTTTGCAGCCACAGAACAAGTGAGAACAACTCCACACACACACACTCCACCCCCTGTCCACAACCTTTTTACTTTCCAACTCAGCATAAACAAGGACACTAATCTGAATGTTATTATGTGATATATGATGCAACTAGTATAAAGTACAAACAAGTCTATTTGTCCAGTATGACACTGTAATGATCAGTTATCGAGAAATGTAAGCTGTTATGCATGTTATGTATAATAGCTTAAATATGCAACTTATGTATTTTCTATACGTACTTTCCATTTGAAAGAGTGAGAATGCATCAGCACCAACAACAATCCAAATGAAAATGGTTTTAAGATTTGGTTGCATTACTGTATGACTGTATCACCATCACCACTCTAACGTGTATTAAGAGTTTAAGACAATCGCATTAAATTAGGATTTTGATATTCTAATTAAGACTTCAGGCATTCTCTTCTCAATTAATTGCAACAAGGGATAAGGATTTTGTAAAACATTTCCTGGGTGTCAAAGTGCACACTAAAAATGAAAAAGATAAAAAAAAAAGGGTTTTGTAAAATAAAAGAAAGAATCCTACAAAAAGACCTTTTGGTGGCATATATGGAATCCCTACTTTTAAAATCTCCATTTGGCGGCAATGAAAACACCTTTCAATGACCTTTAGAGATGAACAATAACTACCGCTATGGAATTTGGAAGTTTTGTTTTTTCAAGCCTCAAATGGCACCTAAGTTGTAGCGACACGAGCAGCGACAAGTTGAAGTTTGCTTGTGTTTATTTGGTGTAGCTATTGATTTCATCTTAGGGAATCAAGGGACAAGATTAGAGTGTTTAAATGATTAATATTAGATTAAGATTAGTTTAGTTATAAAAAAACACAGACACTAGCTAATTATCCCACAAGGGTTATTCCAAGCCCATCTCCACACAGCTGCATGTGCAGGAAATCCAAGTTAATCATCAGTTCCAGCAAAAAAGTAGGGAATCAAGACAGTTTTTATCAAGTGGCACCACATAAACTTATAATTTACACAAATGGTCACGATTCTTTACAACTGTCAATTTGCAAATTTATTCCAAACATTGTGATCCACTAGATGAACATGTAGTTTAGTTTTGGGCAAACGCATAATGGTCTACATGAAAGCATAGAATTAGCAAACCTATGGAGCACAAATGTACACTAACAGATGAATAAACATGGCAAGAACCAACCTCATCTTAACATGGTACACTTTGTGGGCCCACCTAGAATTACCTGCATGGTCAGTGGGAGGTGTGATAGGAAGGCCTCCAAAGTCCAAAGATTGTTGGTGGGCCAAAAATCACCAAGATTGGATGAAAAGCTATTAGGCAAGGGGCTCACAAAATTGAAGGTGGTACATGTAGTTGTAACCATTCATCCTAAATGATCTTGAATTGATGACTATCATCATCCAATGCAGGTTATTTATCAACCATCTACAACCTATGCGGAGCCTTCCTGTCCTACCTCATACCAAATGTACGGTCACAAGTAGGCTCCACAAATGTTACAGCTGACTGGCAATAGATCATGAGAGAGATACCATTCATCGTATCTCTCTCAGCCCATGACTGAAGGTGGCTAACCACTGGATCTCAAATTTTTCCCACCATAGGTGGGTGACAGGAGAAAATGTCAGCCATATATAGGTGATATCAACCATTGGCTTTAATTTTAAACCTCGCAATAGATGCGTGATTAACTTTCATTCAGTTACGCAAATTAATCAAGTCCTGTGGAATAGAGAAATCCAAATTTGAATCGCATTTAGATCTGGCTAGATAATACTACCATGTCTTTTTGGATGCTTTACTAGTGGACAATAAATACCAAAGTTCAACTTTACCCAAAAAAATAACAAAGTTGTAATTATCATACTTGAAAAAAAGAAAAAGTTACAGGGCTGTATGATATAGTATGCGCCCATCATATCTTGTTGGATAATTCACTTTTTGCTCAATCATATCTTTAGTTTAGAGTTGAGGCCCTTAGGCTTCGGAGAGGTTTTTGTTCCCCTCCCCTTTCCTTTGTGTTTTATTGCTTTTGGATGGTGTTTTCCTGTCTTTTTGGTATTTTTCTTTGCTTCCCAGTATGTCTTTTGTACTGTCAAGTTTTGGATTAATACAAGTTACCATTCAAAAAACAATAATTCACTTTTTGTCGGTAACCGTAATGCTAAGGTTGGATGCTTGCCCATGGCTTGTTACAGAAGCTATGTACTTGGTAATGTGGCATAGTCATCCATGCCTTTATTTCTATCAACTGTTCTCATCTGCAAAACAATTTGTTCCATAAATATTAAGCGTTTATTACATGAATACTTTGTAACCCCATATATTTCTTGCCCTAAGCAAAGGCTTTGATGAGGATAATGATGATGATTGCCCAATCAGAGGTGCTAGTGTCGAGAATGAAAAAAACTCTAAATCTCATAGATTTAAGAGATAGGTGCAGACAAGATTGGTTACAGTTCTTTTTTTTTTTTTTTTCATTCTGTTTTCTTTTTCCCTGATAGGAAGATTGGTTACAAGTACATCTAAGTAAAGAAAAAAAAAATCCCCAACAATGTTTGCATCTCAGCATGATAGACTACTTGGTATTACTTGCATGAAATATCAAGTAAATAATCGGTAGATGTCAAAACAAAAGCATCTGTATTCTGAAGGTCCCAACAGGTAACACAGACAAATGCTCTCATTGATGATTGTGAAGAAAATGAACAGCGAGATAAATTGTATGTGGCAATAATTCAATGAGAAAACTTACTGAGAATCAGTAAAAGAAAACGCTAACATATGGTGAGTCTTGACTTTGTATGGACTAAAAAATCACAAGCAGATTTGCCATTGATTTTGGCAGAAAGGATGTCCTATTTTGCTATACATTTGGGGAGGGGTGGAAATGAAAAAACACATCAAGAGGGGATACATTTTTATTTTTATTTCATTTTCTCAATTTCTTATCCACCCCAAATCATTATTTGTAACAATTAGCGATCATCGATATTGACTTGATACAAAGAATTTGGGAAAAGGAATTAAGAAGAATCACACCTAATGCGACCATTTATTGTGGCAATGTTCCAAACCCAGCAGAGAAAAACCATTCTTTTTCCCAAAATACAAAAGCCGATCACCACTTTGGCATATACTTAATTACATACTCATCTTTACTTGATAGTCCTCAAAGCAAACAAAATGAGCCAGGAACTTCAGGTTTTACAAGAAAGTACCTTGGAATATCAGGCTTGTTGACCATATGTGAGCTAATGCCATGAATATGTGCATTCGGCACGTACCGTTCCGGATTGACTAGAGTCTGGAATGTACTGTTCTTGCCCCCGCGAAGATCCTGAATTGCAACCTCAATAATTCTGTCCCTGTTTTTGCAAAATCCAGTTGTTTCTATATCAAAAACAAGAACTGCCACAACCTTCCCAGACACTTTTGCATCAGCAATCTTCGGTTGAATGTCACAGTACTTAATAATTTTAAATTCCTGTAGCTGTAGTTTCTTAGCCTTTGGTTTTGTCTTTCTGATGACTGTCCCATCCAAAAGTTCCAGCTTAACGCCATATGATTGATTGCTCTGTGGTTTTCTGTTCCTTGCTTCTACTTTTGTTGTTAAGGATCGGGCATTGCTCCTACCCTTATCAAGCATTGTTTGTGAAGTTCCATAGGTGCCAAGTCTAAGCAGCTTAAAGCTATTGCTGCTGGTTAGAGTGTTTCTTAAATGATAAAAGTTCCCAGACCAAATACTGGCTAGTGACATTGTTGTTTGAAACAAACAGTTTCCTTTCAGGAAAATTTGTGCTCTCCAACTACAATCTTGAAATGCTGAAATTCAAAATAAAGGGAGTTAATCTATTTACGAAGGATTTAGCAAAACAAAATGGAACTGAGAGGATACATAGAAATATTTCTTCTCTTTTTCAGTAAAATGCAGTTACTTGAATTTTAGTTCCACATGATCACGTCCACTTGTAAGATTATTAACGGACATGCATTTTATAATCTGTTTTATGTTAAATGGAAAAGCAGAACTCACAAAGACTACCCTAGATAGATGGAATAATGTCTCAATGATGAGGATGATTAACAAGGCCAGCTTTGTAATCTGTGAACTCCAGTTAATAACCTACAAACTAAGTAAAACAACACAATCGACACGAGATGGGCCTTCCACTGATCAGATAAATCTTACAGTTCATGGGCCACCAATTGAGCCCTTAAAGTTAAAGGACTCTTTTCTTCTTCGCGTCCAATGTTAATTGCTGCCTGTATTTGGATACCCTCATCATGTATAAGTTCATTGACTGGACAACACAAGACTCTACAATCGTTGAGACCTTTCTGTAGTGCACAATTGGGGCATGGTTCGCCAGGTGAATAACTTTCCTCATAAACATTGTGATACACATCTAACTTGAGGACAGTGTGGGACACATGTTAGTTTCCCCTGAAAAATCTTCAACTGCTCTTTCCTCCAAAAGAGAAGAAAAAAATTAAAAACTACAAAAAAAAAAAAAAAAAAACGTCAGCACAAAGACCTGAAATCCAGCCTGTTTATTAGTTGAAAATACCTCCCAAATTTAATGGTCTAAACATCTACCCAGTGACCTACAAAATGGATTGCAATGGACCAAAGAGGGCACAAAAATATCGCCAAGTCCATAATCAATGTGAACCAATGTCATCATAATTATCAAAGCCTTGTCCCACCTATGTTGGGGTCAGCTTATATTTCTCCATTCCGATCTATCGTGAACCAAATCCTCTAATATGTTGCATTTAGTCAGATCTATTTTTTTTCTACCTCCGTTCACATCCTCCTTGGTGTACCCCTTCCCCTTGGTGGGACATCAACCTGCATAATCAATCTGAGCCAATGGAAGACAAAATTTCCACTGCAAGACCCACCAATCCTATTGTCCACACAAGTGCACCATTTAAAACGATGGTATATTATATAATGCTTTTATTGAATTCCCATTATCTTTTCGATTGGAAAAGAAGAAAGAATTCAACCCAAACACACTTCCATTTTGCTGATCAAAATAAAATAAGCACACCCAAACACACACTTACTTCCATTTTCTAAAGCCTCGAACTTTATGCTCCAAAAGGATTGAAAAACAAAAACCCACTTCCATTTTCAACAATTACAGATTTGAAGTAGCACCCAAAATAGAAACCCACATCCATTTCCAGCAATTACATACCTATAGGCAATCAAATATATAGGGGGCACTGAAATTACAAAACCAGCAAATGAAGCAAACAAATAAAAAACAACCAGAAACTTCTGTGTACCAATGTTCCAAGAAATAAAACAAAAATGACAGACCCAGATGAAAAAAAAAGTATAACATTAAAGACAAATGGAAGAAGAAGAAGAAGCATAAAAGATTTCCAAATGAAAAAAAAAAAACCCACCCTCTATCTCTATGACCCAACATAGAAAATGGGTTTTTCAGAATTTTAAAAGGATTGGAATCAACAAAAGATGATAACTTGGCATTGAAACGAGATGGGGAGGAAGCATTACCTGGCGTGATTGCATTGAAAGAGTGGAACTGCATCATTTTAAAGAGAGAAAGAAGGAAAGGCCACGGTTTTCTTTGCTGTTTGTTTCCGTGAGATCGTGGGGTTGGAAGGAATGGAGAAGTGGGAGGAGAGGAACTCGGAGAGAAATGGAGAGATTTTTTGCAAAAGAAACAATACAAGACCTTGGAGGCTGGAGGCTTAGACCCCCCAAAATGCGGATCATGGATTAAAGTTCTTCACTGTCCTAAGAATCCAACCTGATGAAGACCAAAACCCCACGCTTTCTCCACCACGTGATGCGCACGTGACCATGTTTACCATGTTGATTAAGAAAATAAAATACAAAATCAATATTCATGTGCATCAAATGGTGAGGGACAAATTCAACGGGGCCTACCTAGGGCCCTGGGGGGCGGGGGCGGGGGCGGGGGCGGGGGGGCGTAAGAATCATATGAGATGAGGCCATATAACAAGTTTGAAGTTAATCCCACGTCTCTAACGCCTTCATCTGTGACCCACAAATTTAACGACTTTATATGAAAGGAAAATTTTGACCCTCAATCCAACGGTCCAATCCAATCGAATTAATAAAAACTCAATTTATTCATTTTAGTTTATGGGGTTCCATGTGTGTGGATGATTTGGATGAATCATAAAGTGGCCCTACTATGTTATCCCTCACCATAATGTGGTGAGGGATAGATGCACATGAATATTTCCATATATATATATATATATATATATATATATAAAGGATTTAACCGGAAGAAATACTTAATGCGCACGTGTGACGCGATCAAACGCTTTAGATGGTGGTGCACCAATTTAAGCAATTGGGGGCAAATCTTCATTTTTTTTAACCTATTTGGCACATCATCGGCGCCGACCTTATTTACACTGCATAAGGTCGGTTCCGACCCTGTCCGCGAACCCTATCAGGGCTCGAAACCCTGTTTCTTCTTTCTTCCAATATACCGCAGAGACCGACCTTGGACGAGTGCTCCTGCGTGGTAGCTGTCATTTCCACTTGCACCAGGCTTCAAACTTCCTCCTCAACTGCATCTCTTTGCTCTCGATCGGTTTTTCCATCTTCTATTTTTTCCATCTTGACTGTAGAGTATCTATCTCCTTCCATTTTTGAAACTTTCTCTATGTTTTTGTATTTTCCTTCCTTTTGGTTCTCCCGCCATCCTGCATATGATATCGAAGTGCATGGTACATAGGCTTCAACATCGTTGTGAGATTTATAGATTGTTCGTTTGAATGGACTAGGGTTAGTAGGATTCTGAATTTGAGGTTTTCTGAGTTGAGAAGGACGACAGGTCCAGAGCAATTATCGTCTTTGGCAGTTAGAATGATTTTGTTCTCCTTGCTCATTGTTCTTGTTTTGTGAAATGGATTGAGTTGATTTTGATCCAAAAGCTTTAAGATAACATATTTATTATATTTTTTGGTTTTCAGTTGGATCTGTAATTAAATTAAGATTATGGTTTGATTAGTTTGCTGTTATTTGATCGGTCTTTTTGTCTGTTGCCAAAACCTGCCTCATTGATGCGGCCCAAATGCATGAGATCCATATGGAAAACAAGTCTTAGTCAAATGACCAAAATGTAGGCAATTTCGTATTCCAAAAATTGTCACTAGTTTCTTTATGAAACCATATTTTAGTTGAATCAGGTCTGAAACTGTTATCAGGGAACCACCATGGGATCAATAATGAAACTCTTTTTCATCGAACTATTTATCAAAGGAATGGTTTATATTCAAAGATGAATGTTATAAAATAAAAATGTTACAATAATTTAACTAGAATGATGTTGATATCATACTTTACTAGCAAAAAGAAATCCGTGCCAAGCACGGGCAAGCAACTAACTAAATTTGTAATACGAAAATTATAAAGAGAGTAAAATTTGGAAATGCATCAATTTTTTAGTGCATATTTTTTTATACAATGCAATTAATAAGTAAAATTAACAATATTAAAAAATATAGTTGGTTGCAAATAACTGATAATACATCCTATACTTCCTTGCAAAATCAACAATTTACCCTTCATGAGCCTTAACTATTGTGGTGTTAGACAAAGCTGTTTATCTATTACTTCAAGTGGGCGTAATCTATCTCTAATATTGAATTGTTATGAAATGTACATTTTTTAGTGTTCACTACTCCATATAAGAATGAAAATTTTTAGTGTTCATTATTTCCGACCTGTGAACATTTTTTATGTATGCTTACCTTTATTAAATTCAATGTTATCATGTCTAATTTGGATGTAAACAGAAGTCTAAAAAAAATACAAGCAATGACGAATTGCCCCGCAACGAAGCTAGTACCTCAAATGCACAATAAACTCGACTTTTAATTTAACTAGAATGATATTGATATCATACTTTACTAGCAAAAAGAAATCCGTGCCAAGCATGGGCAAGCAACCAACTAAATTTGTAATACGAAAATTATAAAGAGAGTAAAAATTGGAGATGCACCAATTTTTTAGTGCATATTTTTTTTATACAATGCAATTAATAAGTAAAATTAAGAATATTAAAAAATATAGTTTGGTGCAAATAACCGATAATACATCCTATACTTCCTTGCAAAATTAACAATTTACCCTTCATGAGCCTTAACTATTGTGGTGTTAGACAAAGCTCTTTATCTATTACTTCAAGTGGGCGTAATCTATCTCTAATATTGGATTATTATGAAATGTACATTTTTTAGTGTTAACTACTCCATATAAGAATGAAAATTTTTAGTGTTCATTATTTCCGACCTGTGAACATTTTTTTATGTATGCTTGCCTTCATTACATTCAATGGTATCATGTCTAATTTGGATATAAACAGATGTCTAAAGAAAATACAAGCCAGGACGAATTGCCCCGCAACGAAGCTAGTACCTCAAATGTACAACAAACTCGACTTTTGTGCAAGCAAGAGCATTACATTTCCGCCGCTATCGAACATAGTTTGGTATACTCTCTTCCACACAACCACTGATTAATTGAACTTTCTTTCGATCTATGGCTAACGTTATTCAAACTACCATTTTTCACATGAGTGGTTATGTTTGAGTGCTTTATCCTAACCTCCCTCTACTCCCGGTCTTGCCGCCTGACTTGCAGTGAACCTCTTCTACATTTGTTGTGCTATATGTGCTCTTGGATATTTATCCTAATGTAACTTGTAATTGAAGTGGTTATGTTGTAGATGTCGTCAACTTGTAACTTTAAACTTAGGAGATGTACAGGCAATTTAAGTAAATGTATATGGGATGTTGATGAATTGATTGAATGTCAATTGAATGCATGAAATGGTTTTTTTTTTTTTTTTTTTTTTTGTATTAAATTCATAAATGTCGTATTTGAAGCACATATGGGGCTTTTGATGTAAATGTATTGGTCCCCTTAGTATTTTTTTCCCCAAATTTACTAGCGTTATCACCGACGCTGTATCACTTATTTTAGATTGCTAGGGTCACCACTGACTCTGACTTAGAATTTTTTCCAGACAATGCACGGAAAAAGTTACAACTTTTGATAAAAAAAATAAAATAGAAAACCTGCGTCGGTAATGACCTTATTTTACACTGCTAAGGTCATCACCGACCCTAACTTAGAATCTTTTCTAGAAAACGTCTGGAAAAGTTACAATTTTTTGTCAAAAAAATAGGAACCCTGCATCGGTGATGACCTTATTTTACACTGCTAGGGTTGACCTGACTTAGAATTTATTTTTCCGATAACTCTTGGAAAAGTTACAACTTTTAGTGCAAATAAAGTCGGCGCCGACAATGTGCCAAATATGTAAAAAAAATTAAAAAATTGGCCCAACCACCATCTAAAGTGTCTGATCGCGTCACACGTGCACATTAAGTGTTTTTTCTGGTTAAATCCTCATATATATATTATTTTATTTTATTTTCATTTTTGCTATTGGAGGGTTCTCAACCCTTTGGGTTAGACTAATCCCTCCGGTCCCAAAGGGAAGCCGGGTAAACTCCTTTATAGCCCCAGTGTGCTAGTGCAGTTTCAAACCTACAACCTTTGGATATAAATTAACCATGATTGTAGGCCAACTAAGCTACTCCTTGGAGTTTACAAAATCTTATATAATGAGCATGAGCATTGTCCACCATGAATGCGCTCCTATGTGGCATGTAGGACCTTTTTATAATCAATCAATCTAATCCCCCTCACACTCAGTGCCATTAATAAGTTTGGCACAAGCCCAAATTTAACACTGATCGGATTGTTATTCACTATTAGATTAAAGTAAAATAAGATGACAGTTTTCGAAAATTAATAAACTTGAGAGCTATAGATCAAAGGAATAAGATATTCTAATGGGTTGATATTTGTCTTCCTCATAAGTCTGATTTAGATTTTCCAATCCTCCCACTTTTCTATTATTGGCCTAGTCACATGTGAGCTTGTCAAGTAAGTGCTCACGCTAGGTTCTTCCAAGAGGCAATCGAATAAATGTATGGTCATATACCCCTCATACTCACTGCCATTAATAAGTTTGGCACAAGCTCAAATTTAACACTATTGGGATTGTTATTCACTATTGAATTAAAGTAAAATAAGAAGACAGTTTTCGAAGATTCATAAACTTGAGAGCTGTAGATCAAAGGAAAAAGATAATCTAATGGGTTGATATTTGTCTTTCTCGTAAGCCTGATTTGGGTTTTCCAATCCCCCCACCTTTCTTTTAACGGTGTAGTCACATGTGAGCTTGACAAGAAAGTGCTCACGCTTGGCGCTCGCGAAAGGCAATTGAATAAATGTATGGTCATATACCATCCATATTTATATTGTGATCAAATAAATTGTTACCCATGCTTAAATCAATGTTTAATTCAAATCGGTGCTAAATAAATGCAGCATAAATATAGTAAAAGATTGGATTGACTAGAGATAAGGCTCTTCATAAAAACAAATGAAGGTAGGGTGTATAGAAAAGGAGAGCAAGTAAAGAATTTGAAATAGCCAACACACTCATGGTTAAGTGGTGCTGGTAAGTCTCATGCACATGCCTAGGGATAGATTCTGAGGTCCTCAAGTAAATGTATCACTCCTAGAGTAGGAGCCCAATGTAGCCGGAAAAAATTATTTGGAGTAAATATAAATGAGAATTTTAAGAAAGTAGAAAAATGAAAGAAAGAAAGAAACTAGGATTCTTTCTATCATAGCTTTTCATTAGGTTGTTAATTGTTAGGGGGGGGGGGGGGGGGCGGGGGGGGGGGGGTTGAAGTTGCATGGTGTTGTGAAGCTGCAAGATTTTGATTTCTTTTAGTTCGGATACGTCAAGAAATCAAACTCTGTTCGCCAAGAGGAGGATTTTGGATGGATGATGGCCTTAAAATTTTATCTTATGCTCTTTGATTAACAGAGAGATGAGAGAGAGAGAGAGAGAGAGAGAGAGAGGAGAGAGGTAAAAGAGAGCAATGGTTGTTGCGGACAAGAAAAGAGAACAATAACAAGAAATGAAAGGTACAGGTAGTGTGTAAACTAAGAACAATATATAACAAGAATAGAAAGGTATGGCTAGTGTGTAAACCGATAACACATTGTATTTTTTGTTTTAAGTAGGGTGTTTTTTTATAGTTTACACCCCTGCCTTTTCGTTTATTAGAAGATGTCCTCTAGTATCTGATATTCTATACGGGCCAATTTTATCTTAAACCCATTAATAAATTGTAAAATTTAGAGGTTAAACTAAATTATAACTTTAAAAGCTTGTTTCTTTGCATGAAATTGAATTCTTAGAAATTCTATAAAACATATTTCTAAGAGGATTTTACTGAAAAAAGCGTCTGAGATGGCTTCTGCACAAAGGACCTCCTAAATATTATTGCACGGATGTAGTCCCGATGGGCCAATTGCGGTTTTTTTTTTCTTTTTTTAAACATTGGAGGGGAGCGATGGTAACGTCGTCCATCTCATATCTCGTCATCCATCTCTTTTTTCTCTCTCACCTCCCTCTAACCTAAGCACTCCCCTTTCCCTAAACCCCAAATCCCCTTTTCCTCTTTATTTCTTCCTAACCTATTGTGAGGCCAGACCTCCTGTGGACCCTCATTATATTTAATTAACAAACCAAACCAAACCAAGCCTTTTCCCACTAGGTGGGGTCGGCTATATGGATTTGACGACGCCAATCAAATCTGTTTAGGGCAATGTCATCCGTTAGATCCATGTAGGCAAGGTCATGTTTAATAGTTTTTTGCCAACTTCTCTTGGGTCTCCCTCTCTCTCTCTCCTACTCCTGGTAATCTCCATGCTTTTACACCTTTTAATAGGTGCCTCCGTTGGACGCCTTCTAACATGGCCGAACCATTTCAGTCGATTTTCTCATTTTATCTTCAATCGGTGCTATCCCTATTATATTTAATTATAGTATATTAATTCTATTTATGCTAATTAATTGGGGTTGGTAAGGGTACATTAGTCTTTTCCTAGAATTAGGGTTTTTGATGGGGAATGAGGTCTTTTTGAGATTTGTAGAATTAGTAGGGTGTTAGATGAACTCTCTAGGATTAGTTAGTTAGTTAGAGGCCCCTAAAAGTAATTTATAAGAATATTAAAGGTTTCTCTTGTTCCTACAGGGCCAACGCAGCCTGTGTAGGAGAGGTTTTTTGAACGTGGGTTGGGGCTAGGGGATGCAGAGCTAAGACATATGAATCCCAAGCCCATCATGACTGTATATGAACCATAAGTAGTTCCTCCAACCTGGCCTGCCACCTCAAACATGTCGAGCTCGAGCCCAGCCATTCAATCAATTAGGCTGGGCTTTAGTAAAACTACAAGCAGTATGTTTTGGGCGAATATTGTTCGGACCAAGCATGGGGCTTTCGACCACTTTATCCAAGACTGACCCAAGTATTAAATGGGCCCAAATCTAGATCTAAACCTGACCAAATACTAAAACCTAAGGCACAAGGCAGGCCAATCCTTCGTTTGGCCGGGCTGGCCAAGCCCATAAGCACCCCTGGCTGGGGGCCAGCCTATTTCTAGCTTGTTAATTTCATGAGCCAAGTTCAGTCCATTGTCGATCCCAAGGCCCAACTAGTTGGCTTAGGGCACCAACATAACTAATACGAATGGCCCTTATCCATCGTGGAAGGCTAAGACTGCACAAGCGTGTCAATGGCCTCTAACACTGAGATTAAATTTAAGACCCCCCCCCCCCCCCCCCACCCTAATTAAAGGTGGAGCCACATGGTGTCCCTCAACTTTTCGGTTTCCTTTAAATGTAAGAGAAAAATAGTTAAATTCTTTTTATATTTTTGTTACTCCTCAACTTTGTTCCTTTTTTTTTTTTTTTATATATTTGCTCTGAACAAATTTTTCCCTTCTTAGGGGTCGTTTGTCTTTTGGCATGAGATGCGTAACTGCAGTTTACATATGTAAATGTCCCATATGTAAATCTCACATATGTAAGCTTTACATATGCGTCTCAGTTTACAATGTTTGTCTACTGATGTCATTTTCACATTAGTTACGCATGTCATTCATTTTACTATGTTTGTTTGAACTACAAGTGAAAATGTAAGAAGTTCTTTTTAATAAATATTATATATATAGATGCTTTTATCTTGATATGTTACATGCTAACAAATAGAGCCATTTTACAATAAACATGCTCATTTCTTAATCAATGAATTCTTTTTATACTAATTTCATTTAAACAAACATGTCATTTTACAATAAGGGCGCGTTTGGTAATTTTACAAGTATAGTCAACTCAAGTATAGTGCAGGTCCAACGGTCTGAATTTCCACCATACTGCATTTGGTTGCATCCGGGAACAAATCGGATGTAGAGATTTCTAACTTTACAGTTGTAGTTACAAGATGGCCATACTTGACAACTGTTATGTCCACCACAGGTCTTCCTGTCTCTCATATGTACCCCAGGCCAAAGTAAAGTTGAAAGTACTCGGAAGATGCGTTGAAGCTTTCCGTGGGTTTTTATATCCTCTTCACCATCGTCGCTCCCCATCTGCCGTGAACCGAATCAAATGCGCATCACCATCTCTCCTTGAAACGCTTTAAACCTTCATAACTATGAAAACCTACTTTTCCATCTAACCCTCTTTAACATTACTGCTTCCAACAATCTGTCCATCAGATCAACCTCGCGTGATATGGTGAATTCCTAGACCTTATAACTTGCTATCATAGAGCCTCTTCTAGCCCTTCGTCATAACAGCGAAGGAAGACCAGGTGGTTTTGAAAAAGGGACTGGATTTCCTGATTGCAATCGATTTCGGGCATACGCTTGAGAGGACATGCCCCGCTGACAATAGGTGGCTACAGAAAGGCTCCACGCAGTGAGCAACACTGCTTCACCTTCATTCTCCTCCACCAACCATAACTTTGCTAGGAGATAGCAGTTAAATTCAAGGGTTAGCTACCGCTGACGAGGACGACCTACTTATCCACCAAACCTGTTCGAGATCATAACTTCTAAGCAACATCTCTCCATCAGTTCATCTCTTCTAGCCCTTGCGAGACGAGGTCTAATACATCTAGCCATCATAGATCTGCGTTTGTAGGCTGCCAAAAGTCTCCGGAACAAGAAAATGTGCTAGGGATGATGGAGGATAAAACTTCATAGAGGGATTTCTTTTGATTTGGGGCATTGGGTTGAAACAACATCACCAGCAGAAATTATTTACTCTCGGACAACAACTACGGCTGGGAGAGTAGCTCATCTTATGAGGGATCGACTTAAAGTCTATGCGCGTCCTGCGATTCGAACGCATTCACTTTGCAATAGTCAGTCCTCTCTTGTAATAAGTAGAGGGTAATATAATGGTCAGATGGTGGTTCGTCATAGGGTAAATGCACATGCTCAACATATCTACTAGAGATCTTGGCGCAATTACTCTCTTCGTACTCATTCAAAGAATCCCTCTATAAAAAGGAAACAGTTGTAGTGTATGATGCATAACGTTGCAGCAAAACAAATGGAGGAAAATGACTTCCGATACGATACAAAACATGTTCGTCGACGAGCAAGGTATAAACTCTTTCCTCTTTTTCCAATGTTTGTTACTGTAAAACAAGCACATTCAAGCACAAATATACTTGACAATTAATGCGGTTCATTAGCCTGGTTTCACACCTAATATGTGTAGTATACTGAAACTTACATGCAACGAAGTCGACAGACTTGATCTATCTTTTTGTTAACTGAGATCACTTGTATTGTAAACACACACAAATTTGCCAATTATAAGGTACTTGTTCTATTGGTACAACTTGATTGATTGCGTACGATATCGTACGATTGTCAACATTGCATCAATAAAAACGGTTCGGCAATAGAATATTTGAAAGGGGTTGAAAGTTTCAATCCGTGCAGGGGGGTCACAAATTTATATCACCCTTTCTGCTATAAACTGAAAGGGGGATCTGATATATTGACCATTTTATGCTTTGTTCATAACCTGTGTTCTTTATCTTGGTCTCTGGAATGTTGGAGCACGCAACAGTTTAACAGTCAAAAATCTTGGAGTTCTTGCTAACCTCTTTCTGCATCAAGTCCTTAGAATTCCACGCTTGCAATTTGCCACCACAGTCTTGATACAATAAGATGGATGGTACAAGATGCTTCTATAAAAAGGTAAATAAAGAGAGGAAGGAAGTAAGATTAAAAAAAAAGAAAGCAATTCTTGCAGTTCTGTGGGCAGCCTTGGCTGCATGGCAAATGCAGGTAGCGGCCGCTAGTGCAGTGCTTTTCCAATACCAAAATAAGGCGGAGTCCCGGAAGAAGAGGACTGCTGAAAGAGCCCACTACCTTTCTAAGTTAACAGAAGGGAGGGACGAAGAGTGTATTAGTCAGCTTAGACTAAACAAGGAGAGTTTTGATTACCTCTGCGATCTGCTCAGAGTGAGAGGGCTGCTGAAAGACACTTGCAAGGTCACTGTTGAGGAAGAGGTCGCAGCATGCTTGCACATTCTGGCACATGCTGTTAAAAACAGAACAATCACATCGAGGTTTCTGCGATCAGGGGAAACAGTCAGCCAACACTTCCACGGAGTTCTCAATGCTATTCTAACACTAGCACCAAACTTCGTCAAACAATCTAACATATATACTTCTGTGGGACCTTCCAACTTCAAGGTATAATGTCTACCCTGTTTTTTTTAAATGCAATTGTCAACCAATGTTTTTTTTTTTTCATGTTATGTGTTGTGGTATAATCTCGCACTGATTGACATTTTTCAACCAGGATTGCGTCGGTGCGATCGATGGCACCCACATACCCGCTTTCCTACCAGTGCAGTCACAATCAGCATACCGAAATAGAAAGGGGACGTTGACACAGAACGTCCTGGCAGCTTGTGGGTTTGACTTAAAATTCCAGTATGTCCTTCCCCGCTGGGAGGGATCCGCAACAGACGCACGAGTCGTATAGAATGCGCTGACAAGGGGTGATCCACTGGTCGTTCCACCAGGTATATACATCCTATCCTGTACGGTTTTCATCCCACTTGAACATTAAAACGTCCCAATCAAATGGAAAGATACCGCTCGTTCTCCGATCTCTATTACTATAGGCCGGTACTACCTCATGGACGCCGGATTTGCAAATGCTCTGGGATTCCTCGCACCCTACCGTGGAGTCCGATATCATTTGAAGGACCACCGAGGAAGAACACCTCAAGATCCAAAAGAACTTTTTAATAAAAGGCATTCGCAGGCTCATAATGTAATCAAAAGGGCATTCGGTCTATTAAGGGGCGCTTTGCCATCTTAAGGACAGCCCCTCAGTATGACTTCATCCACTAGATGTCGATAGTACATGCCTGCTGCACCTTGCACAATTTTATCTTAGAGTAAAATTATGAGTTTGATGACACTGAAGAAACTAGTTCTGAGGATGCTGTCCAAAATGAGGAGGGAGGTAGCGAGGTCAATCTGGTTGGAGTTTTCAGGCCATACAGCCAAAGAGAAAGGGACGAGTGGCATGCCTTCCGTGATAACTTCGCAAACAATTTGTGGGAAGAGTACCAGATGAATATGACACATGGATGAATATATCGCATTCCATATTAGAGTTCTCAACATATGAAAATGCACTAATGTTGTTTAGTTGCATGGACTTGTAGGTTGTTCTGTATCACTCTAAAAAAAATTTAGTTGGTGTCCATTTATGAAAATATTCACTCTGCTGTAATTTGAAAATACGCTTCTGCTGTGTGAATCTCTATAATGCACGTTTTTACAGTTTCTGTCTCTTCACTTGTGTTTAAAAATTTCAGTATTATAATAATAACATCTATTATTGTAGCTCCACCAAAGCTTTTGCGTAAAAACAATGTCTTCAACGCGGAGCTGGATGATCAATTACTAGAACTGATGCTGGAGCAAGTAACAATGGGGAGGAAAGGAGACAGGGGATTCAAGGATGAAGCTTATGTGTCTGTTGCGAACGCAATGACGGCCCATGGCACAACAGGCAAGAAGTTTACGGAAGGGACAATCCGGAATAGATGCAAGTACTTGAAAAAACAATACGCCATCTGTACAGAGCTACTTAATGCATCTGGGTTCGGGTTTGACAGTGCAACGAAGCGCGCCATCGCCAGTGACGAGGTCTGGCGGGATTGGATAGTGGTACGATGTTCGGATCTAACTATTTAATATTTATTTGCAATGTCACTATTTTACTGTCGGTTGCATCTTAGAAAAATTATAATATGACTTTGCAGGGACACCCTGACGCACAGTCATGGCGGTCTAAGACAATTAATTACGACAGGCTCTCCCTTATTTTTGGGCGCGTCGTCGCTAATGGCCAGTTTGCTCGATCCTCCCAAAATGCAGGCCAGACCAACGACTCTGCTTCACGTACGAACACTCAAGCACTCTCTGGTAATGCGGAAATAGGGGCAGACGACTGTGTGGAGGGGATGGTAATGGGCAGCAAAGGGTGCGAGGGTTCATCCGGTTCGAGGAAGCGGGTAAAGAGGGGTACTCTTTAGCAGAGTTCATGACCGGATTCCAAGAGACATCTGGGAAAATTAGTGCAGCGATCGAAGACGTTGCAAACAAGATGCTGGAGCCTTCGGAGCGACTGTCCCAAATAGTTGGAGCCGAATTTGATAAGATCCCAGAACTCTCCCCGGCCGATCTAGACATTGCACATGAGTGGCTGAGCAATAGTGCCGACAGTTCAACTGCCTTCCTCCATTCTAAGGATAAATCAATATGGATTTTCCGTCGTTTGGACCGTATGCACAAGGAGACCGGTCTCTGATCTGGCTTCCGGAGATGGGCCCCGTGGCTGTTGTTCTATTTGTTGATGATTGCTGGTTGCGTTGGTTTTTAACATGATCTGTTTGTTGTTAATGTTGACGTGTGGTTAATTTCGTTGAATTATCTAACTATTCCTCTGTCCCATGAGGGGAAACTGCAAGAACATCTTTCTTATATTTATCTAAGTTTGTCATTTACATTGAAAATCCCTTGGTTTGACAGGGCAGTTAAAGCAGATGACTCAATTTCTGTGTGTCCAGTAGAACGTTATTTGTTTGTCTTTTGCAGTATAATATGTCTACATAGTCTGTATTATAATTGTGGATTTGCAGGAGCTACGAAGAAACGGATGCCATCATCTCGGTAGTCCTCCCTACCAGAAGGTTTGCTGCAAATAGGCAGGGTTATTTGCAACAGTCCCTCCTCCCAGTATGCCTTCTAACTTATCAGGTTCAACCAAAAATGGAAAAACTAACATCTGGACTTTTAATGCTTATTTGTCCTTTCTATCTTACTGCATTCACAGAATCAACTGCTTCTGTTTCAGCTTGTTTCGAATTTCTGTTAAGACATTCGAATTGATTCCTCCTGGATAACTGTAGCATGTCGCGTTCAATCTCCTCCACTGCTGAAATTGCACCCAAGTGCATATGCGGGAATGGCGATATGAGGCTCTTCACCTCCCATACAAAGACTAACCCAAATAGAAAGTTTTGGGGTTGTCCAGGATGGATTGTAAGTTCCAAGATTTTCATACCTAGACAAATTCGCAACGTCAATTGCATTAATCACCAAGATATCCCATGTGTTGTCCACCCTACAATTTGTTTGTAGGAAGGAAATGGTTGCAATGCCTCCATGTGGAAAGACAAGGCAGCGGACCAAAGTTCTGATGCAAATTCGATGTCTTGTGACCGAGGAGACATTCGTCGTGAGCTACATAATATATCAAATCAGATCGATGAGCTGAAGCGAGAAACTAATAAGAATGAACCTGCTTGGGAATTGTACTTGCAAAAATTGTATTTTGTGTGCCTGTTCATTTCAGTCGTTTTATGTGTTGGATTGGCTAGGGTATGTTATTTGTAGTCAGATGTAGCAAACGATAAAAGTAAGCTGTTTATGACCATTTTTCATCACTCTGTTTTTTTGTGGGGGCTTTGGTACACTTTCTACCGTCAATGCTGTAATAAAAAATTATAGTACGTCAGTCGCAGATATCCTCTTTTTTGTTGTCTGATGTAGCATCTCCATTTGAAGAATGTTTGTTTCACTTAAACAGACCTACGTTGCTGGTGAGCAGATAAATTAGTGAGGTCAGGGACAATTTTACAACATCCGATTGCATGTTGTATGTTACTATGGAATATAATATTCGGATAGTGGATTCCTGCTTAGAGCAGGAAAATCAATATGCAACGATTATGCTGATAGCTTTACATATATGGTGGAATGACATGAATCAGGATTTGACAAACAATATAAAATTTAAATCAGTCTGAACTGCTTTCTGAGGTACTACGGGTTAAAAGAATACTAATTCATCACTTCTCATAGGAAACCTGACATTCTCCAACCTATGCGATTGAGTGAAACAACATCTTAAATATAATAATGGCACCTAAGTTCAAATAGACATGGCCCAACATTCTGATCATGTGCGGACGAAAATGACTAAATAAAATTACTGTTAATTGCCCTAACATCGGCTTTCGGTTAAAGTCAGATTATACATCAAAAACTTCGGGCAGATGGTACATATAGAACGAGATCCAATTGTGCAAAAAACCAATGGCAAGAAATTGTCGAAAGACCGCCCTTTGAACTCCTCAGAATGATGTCGCACTTGGTGTGACTGCAACATGCAGTTTGACTGAATAATTGTCCTGGTCAGAGTCAGCTGCGACGTTATAGTGGGTTTAACAGCTCAGACGGTCAAACCTACTCGGGCATTCCTCGTGGCTTGCGGCCCTATCCAACTGACGATGATATATGTTGACGACTATTTTCTGGCAAAAATACCACATGTCTGCTTGTGTAAATCTGAGCTCACGACGCTGTGCCAAGTGATCAGCAATGGCCATGATAAATACCCCACAGTCATCACTGTTTATACGAAACCATTAAACACGAATGCAGTAAGTGTATGTACGCATATATTAAGTAACGGAGCAGGATCTATAACAAATGACTACCTGTTACCTTGTTGTGGGCAGCTGGCAACATCATGCAATTCCCAACTTGTACCTGCCCAACCTTTTGAAGCAAATTCAGTGCAGACATACTCTTTCTGCAGAAGAGATGTGAATTGTAAGAGCTTAAAGATGAATGCAATATTACAACCATAAGTAAGGTATGTCGGTCAACTTACAAACGCCTGTGCATATACCCAGTGGCGCTTCCTCCGTCCCATTGTATTGTAATAGTCCCATCTCTTCAATCTTGGGTATGCCACTAGTAGGTAGAAATAGGATTGATGCCAAACGGAAAAGATCAACGCATCAAACTCTAGCAGTGGATGAGAGCGACAGAAGTTGAATGCAACAGAGCATGCATTACTCCATCCATGATCCCGCATGGTCTGCCATTACAAATTCCGCATCGTACAACATGTCACAATCTTATATGCTTCTGAAATATGAGACTAAGATGGAAAAGTAAGAAACATTTACAGCTAGGGCGCTTGGGAATATATGAACTCTGTGCAAACAACCACTATTAATTGAAATCCAGTAGTCCATAATCTGTGAATGTTTCAGACAAACGTCAAAATGGAAAAAATAGGCAGAGTCACATATTGAATGTCCATATAAGTAGCGCTAAATGCGCATCGTACCGTTGTACTGATCCAATGCCTGCGTAGGACAAGATACAGATTCTGTGCGCTGATGTAGCTGCACGTCTCAAGGATCCCGTCGGGGCTGCACAGAGGAGAGACATTATAGATCGATAGTTAGTATAAATTGGATCCAGTGAAATATGAGAAATTATTATAAGTGAAGGTTGAATGATCTTATGCGGCGTGGTATTCCTTCCAAAACTTCTCCAACAATGAGCGCTCATTCTTAGACAGTTGGTAATCCTGATTTGGCTGTGATGTCCCCTTCATCGAGGAAGGTTGGTATGGGCTTAATAACGGTGCAACAGACGCGTTCCGAGATGACTGCAATCTATGTACTTCTGTATCACTTTCCTCTCCCGCTTTGCATTTGCATTTACTGACCATGGGAGAGGACGATGCCGTAGTCCTAATGGTCGGAGCATGCTGCCTGATCGTGCACTTTGAAGGTTCTTTCTTCCCAGGTTTAGTGGGGAATGCACTCTTTAACACCTCCTCGACGGACCACTCACTGCCGCTGCTACACTGTGACGTTCGACAGATATGACAAGGGTATAGCAAAATCAAAATTTGAAAAAGGGATGACTAGTTATGTCATAGAGACGACACTTACAGTAGCAGTGCCACTGCTGTCCTCGTCATTAATGCAAGAGGCTAGGTTGAAGTCCTCTAGGGCCTTCAACGACTTCATTGCCTGTCTGAACTCTTGCATCTTACGCCCGACCCTCATGGACTGTTCGTACAATTCCACGGTGGATTGTTCTTGAGTCATGAGAGCGATGGATCCTGCTCCAAATTGCAGAAAGAGATCGACCTAAACTTTGCAAGGCCATCGTTTCAGTAAGTATGTCAAAATTTGTTAAATTAAATTGCTCTCGGTCACCTGAATTATTTACCTTGGCAAGTGCTTTTTCAACTCTTGCTCGTGGTATAGCTTCATCTGTCACGCAAGACCTGTTGGTCGCTTGACGATACCAACTGAGGTACCGTTCTGTGTGACATTGCCCTCCATCGCGTGCTTCTGTGATCATCGCCATGTCTCCTCTGGCCTCCCATGCATCCACAAATTTCTTGTACCTCTCTCCATAGTCGACAGAGTCTTTAGATGCCCTTTCATTTATTCTCTCCCATCGATGGAATGGAGGTGGTACAGGTTGTATCAGTCCGAACTGCTTGTATACTCTATCAACATTGTGTCGCTCAATTATCCAATAGTAGACCAATGGGGTTGTACAGCGGAATAAATGCTGATCCCGATACTCCACAAATTCATTGAGTTGCGGGATCCAATGTCGGTAAGGTTGCCACTCAAACTGCATGAGCATATAACATTCAACTGTTAGTGCAAATTTAATTTGAAGAATAGATATTTCAAAAATAATAGTATCTGTAATGAAAGTTAAGTACATCTTCCTCTCCATCAGCCCTGTCAAGTAGTTTCCGCATCTCCTGGATTGTCCTGGAACATGGGTGTGTGGACAAGGCGGTTTGCCACATCTTGAACAGAGGAAAACTGACGCGGACTATAGCCAACTCTAACCTGATGGGGCGACCGATTGCCGTACGAGAGTAAGCCCAGATCTGTATATGTAAGGGTGATGAATTCGAAGGTCATCAATGAGTTAAACCATTTAGATTCAAATTGCTGTTATAAATGAAATCCATTACCTGCAACAAATGTAGGGGCCCAGTGATGGTACGTAGACGGTCCTTTATCATTGTGGCCCGAGTCATGCTACGGTAAACACAGGCTAGGCACGCAGGGCCCCATGCATGTTGTTCGAAGTCCTCAAAAATTTCCAACAAATAACCGTGCCCACGTGCCCCAGCGTTATTTGTCGATAGTTGCGACGCCACCAAACAGAACAGGTAAGCCCTTGCGTATCTGATCTCGTCAATAGTAGTAGGTCTCGACGGCGTTTTGCTGAATTTTTTTGGTATCCAAGGCAAACTCAATTGCCCACCTCTCAAATAAGCAGACGCATCCACTTTTACTCCAAGCATTTTCATTACTGTTTCCTCAAGTTTGGATCATGTCGACCAAACAGGGCCCGTCGCCGCTTTTCCATCTATTGGCAATCCATACAGATATGAAATGTCCTCTAGTGTAATAGTTGCCTCACCTCCACCCAGATGAAAAGTGTTGGTTTCGAGCCTCGAATGTTCTATTAGCACATTGATCAACGCCATGTCTATCTTTCCCCTTTTCAGTTCGGCGAGATGTTGTAGTCCTGTTCGCCGGACATACTCTTTCACCTTTGGGGTAAGCGTCCACAAATCTGACTTTGGTTCCAATGTAATTACTTTGGTTCCAATGTAATTAGACGTACCCGTTCTATTTCCTGCACAAGACAAAAATACGGTTCGATATTTTTCAGCCATGCAAGGGTTATATATTGAATGTCCCAATCATATATACAGATTAAGCATGCTACAATACCTCTCCTTGTAGTAACTTGGAGGAAATATGGTTTGCCTCGTCATATAACAGGTCGCCATTTGATCCCAGTTCTGTCAATTCTGCCATCTCTAGTAGCAGTAGTACAAGTCCATTTTTGATTCGTCAATCTTTATGTTTTATATCCTACACCTGGACCATCAATATCATGAATAATATTGCAAAAATATGGGTGATGGACATTGTGTGTCTCTGAAGTTGTTTTGAATTGAGCCAAAGTGAGATAGTTTGATAATATCAGCCTTGGCCATGCGAGAAGCAAGATTAAAAATGAATTCTGAATCATATGGCATTAAGAAACAAATTTGATAGTTGTGAATTTCTCCATATAAAAGAGATGTTCATCAGTCATCTATTATTCTAGTGATAGAGGCGTAGGGATTAACAGGAGCCCGTCATGTAACCGATGGCATTTGAATTTCGCACAACCATCCATAGCCATGGAAGAAAATCCTAGACTACATTTTCTTAAAAGTAATCCATACTTGAAACGATAGCCTAACAACAAGTATTGCATAGCTAAATTATACTGGCCTTCTCTTGTTGGTTAACATTCACTTTGCTTTCTACAATGACATACCAAACAAAGTGGCTACAATTCCACGGTATTCCCAGTATTCCATAACCTCCAAATCTAACAATGCTGGGAACTACATATAGCCGCAACTTAGTTGCAGAATGATCTGAAGAAATCTTCGTCTGTCTTCAATCTGTATACATTTTCGCGAAGGTGCTTATGAGGAATCAATAATAAATAAAAGTATGGCTGTCAAAATCATCTCTTATTTTGAAACTTATATATTACTTAGAAATGTTGGACCAAACCTGTACAAATCCAATGAGGTATGTCGGATGACACAGTCGCGCTAAGCAAATGCAGGTAGCCAAGTTTAGTTTAAGCTGAGCTACTTTCTTTACAGATTACGGTGCCTTTGGGTTTGTTTCAATTACAAGTGTAGGGATAGAGGGTAGAGCGAGATGGTGCAGACATCATGAGCACAACTTAGTTTTGACTGGCATATTCCTACATCACTATGTTAATTCAAGAACTGACACATATGTTAGAGTAATGAAAGCAACAAAAGAATAAGCAGACTCACTTTTCAATAGTGTGGGTAGTAATATAGTCCTTGAGTTCCCTGTGTACTATTGCAGGGACATTCTGTTCATGCCAACGATGTCGGTCAACTTTATTGGGGCTTCATTGACCAGACTTGGGGATTTATGTTTAAAAATAAAAAAATATGTTCTATGCGAATGTTTTTGTTATAGCTTATGGAGTTCTCAATGATTTGTCAGACCATTGAACTAGCTGAGTACCAGAGGCATATTTAAGCCATGGAAGACTGGTGGTTGAACTCTGCTATCCCAACGCGCTCTATCGCACTCATCCATTCAGACTTGTGAGAATATATAAGGTGATTTTAGACGGCAAGTATGCGTTGGAAAATCTCCTTCAAATGAATAACGTTGCTTTCAGTGGATTATGAGATGTTTGCTGACATAGCTGATCATACAATTGTATTCTATTAAGTAGTTAGAAATGAAGAAACACAATTTTATATACATATAAAAATTCAAATATGACATTTAAATAACATTCGATTAAATGAGAATTGGATCAAGGGAAGTATAGAAATGAATACTCACACATCACCTAGTAACTGAATACGTAGGAGAGTGAGGGTCATATACAGAAGAAATAAGCTGAAGGCAGCCTCAGCTATACATCCATTCATTCTTATCTGTTTGCATAGATTGCTTATTTGAATGGAGCGACGCGTACAATTGTAATGTATCAAATACTCTGATTTTTCCATGTAGGTTGCTCCACCAAAGAGGTATGAACAGACGGCAATAATAATTTAGAGGATGTAAATGGCATCAAGTTGATCGAATTTCCCAATCAATTTATCCCTATTCGTATTTCCCCAGTGGTGATTTCTCCATTGGGAGCTATATGTTACTGATTTACTCATATATTCCACCGACTATGTTTGTTTTAATTGACATTTGGGAACTGTTATAGTAGGATTTCCTAGTTAATCGGTTGAGAAGTATCCATGCGTTTTCCCCGAATTCAGAGCATTAAAACAGTTTCGTCAGCTTAACGTTTCCAGTGTGGAGGAAATTTCTAATCATCTCCTCTGAAAAGCATGCGAGCCCATTATCTACAATCTAAGAATGTGGGCTGATAGGGATTTCCCAAACCCCATCACTTAACCCAATCATCTTGATTACTGCGGTCGGAGGTATTCTTCTAACCCTAAAATGGTTGCCAATTAAATCAGAAGCAGAAATATGGAGAAAGAGGGAGTTGTGATAGAACGTACCGTCAGAGAGGCTTTGCTACAAATCGATGACTAAAAATAAGCGGACGGCGTTGATTAACGAACAGCGTAAAGGGATCTTCGTTGAACAAAAATGACTTCCACACTGAGCTCACTCGGAGAGATATGATAGCTGTTGGTCGATCGGCACTCTAGGCATTCGTCTCTTCGTCGGAGAAGAAAGCAATTCCGTTGAGTGGCGCCAGCAGAGGGTTACAGGGTATCAGAGAAGGGGATGGCTAGCTCATTCCAAGTTATCAGCCTTGATCTTTTTATCCAAAATCTTTCTTGTTTCAATCGTTGGGTTGGGGTCCACAGATCGACGTTTCTCTTTGTCCATTGATAACTCACTTATAACGAAACAAGGCCTGGCCCACTTAGATTTCCCTTTACAAGGAAAGCAGTCCGTATATGGCATAGGTTGGGTTCCATTCTTTTTGCAGCGATGTCCTGCCAAAAAGTTTGGGGTCCAGATGGCACGACATCACTCCATTCCATGGAGTCCAAACAGTGTAAAGTAAAACATGTTAGCGCCTTACATTGACTTCCCAAACGCGGTGAAGTCATTTGTGGTACGGTACAAAGTGATTCAAAAAGTCACCTTCTTTCTGTATGGAACCTGGGTGTACTCAACTATACTCTACTAGTTAATTGCCAAACGGGCCCTAAAGGAAAATATTTTCCTTTTCCATGGCAACCAATATGCTCATTTCGTGAATTCAATCTTTTTCAATGGATAATCCACACTCTATATCAATATGATTAATCTACACAATCCATGGATCACAATAAGAAAATGACAAAATCAATACGTTATAACATTCATAATGAATGTAGCCACACAGATAACATAGATTTAATGTTCTTAGGAGATTTCTGATTTTAACTTTATCATATTCTTTTCAAAACTTGCATTTCATCTTTCGTTCAATCTCCCTCCACCCTTTTGTAGTCCATCCACTTTCATCAGTTTGCCCGAAATTGATTTGTTCTAATGATATAGTGTCACAGCATTCTCAACCAAGAGGGATACCTTGTTTACTTATTTGTGTATCAAGTGTGGAGTTACTTCTCCCCCAACTACACAACCTAGCCCAAGATCATTAGCCTAAGAGGGCAAATACAATGACAAAAATACTTTCCTCTCAATCTATCCACCTACTCCAATTCAATATGGCAAGGATTAAAAAAACAACATTAAAGAGGTATATATGGTCCATTCTGGGCTTCATTTTTCCTTTCCCGGTTTGTATATGTTGGTTAAGTGCACAACAGATTGCATTAGTATATGTAAAAGGAAAATGATCTTTTTGCATGACTGTGAGACAATCCTACCACTCAAATTCATACTTGTTCGTGCTTGGAGTATAGAATGGGATTTTAGGTGTGAGACAAAGCAATTGTCAACAAAAAGGTTTGTTGGGAGATCACATAGTTCTCAACCCATACCATTATTTAATAGGTGGCTATGGTTGCCAAGGAAGAGAAAGGGAAAAAAAAAAAAAAAACTCCAAGTCTCACCATAGGGATTTGAACTACTCCATTCCAACTGGCACATGCAGATTGAAAGAGTTTTTGAAATTTTTTGGAAAAATCCTTCCTATTTTTATTAACATAAAAAACATTCCAATATACAGCTCACAAGACCTGATAGAAAACTCAATTTTAACAACACTAAAAGCTTCTCAAAAGAAAGAGTATCATCAAACAAAGTCAACCTTGGCATTTCTATATCAACATTCAATCATCAACATGAAATAAAGTTTAGTCATAAAAAATAAAAATAAAAGCTAGATAAGAAGTTCATCCCAACATCGATAGAGTTTGTGGGGCTATGACTTTCCACGTGTTCAATTGAAAGAAATGATGGCTAAATGCAAACTAGAGATCAAGAAATGAAAATGGGGCATCATAAAAAGCTCAAAACAACCATTCAAAATAATAATAATAAATAAATAAATCTCAAAACAGGGAAAACAAACGGCAAGCTAATGTGTGGACTGTGGAGTGTTTCATAGAGAGAGAGAGAGAGAGAGAGAGAGAGAGAGAGGATGTTTTTTATTCTTTGTCCAGATATCTTGATGCCTACAACACCATGGGGCCACAACATATTTTCATTTTTGGATAACTTAAAAGGGGGAGGAGAGAGATTGAAGGGTAGGGGGTGGGAGGAGGGAAGACGCAAAGAGATTGAGAGATTAGGGCTACATAAAAGCAAAGAGGGAGAGACGTTGGGGAGAGGGGGGAAGGAGAGAGATTGGTCATCGGAGAGTGAGGAGAAAGAGCGCTGAAATAAAAAGTGATGGAGAACAAATATAAAAATAAAAAGTGAGTATGATGGGTTTCGAACCAGGGATACAGCGTGACGGAATACGGGCAAGATGCAACGTTGTATACGTGAAACGCATGTGTTTCATCCTACCATCATCCCTGGTGCGTAAATTAGGTGTGGAAATGAGCAAATTTACATACTATTTTTATATGCAATTTACATACATAATGTGTAAATAATTGCAAACAAACATAATGATGTGTGACGATTACACATGCGATCTATTTACATATGTAAATGACCGCAAACAAACGACTTAGTAAAGAATAGAAGTCCCAAACACATAAGGGTGATTTCGTCATTTACTCTTATTCGAAAGCGAACTCATCAAAGCTATCCAATTATCATTTCCATTTCAATTATAAGCATGGTTTCAATTATTTCTCTTTCTTCTTTCTCTACCTATTTACTTATTAGGAGAGCTAGGATGGAGTAAATGATCTACCACGGCTACACATGAGTGCAGGGAGTGGAACCCACAATGCGGCCCACTTTATGAAATTAAATTTGATCAGCTCAAAATGGATTTCTTGCCTTGTTAGTGGGAATTCCTCAAATTCTAGTGGACAAATCTTATGCATTATAAAATCTATACCTAATGACATTAACGTCACCTGGATATGCATTTACGTAGGATCGATAATTAAAAAAGTGAATTACATCTTCTTGATGTCATTATCAAAACCATATCATGAAATTTAAGAAATTACTTAATTTAGATTTTTTTTTAACTTTATAATAATTGAAACCATATAAGTCAAATGGAAGTGATACAATTTAATTCAAATGGAAATAATTTAATTTAATTTTTTAAAATCATGCAATTTGCATTCTTTTGTAGTTCAATTGGGGTCAACAAATGATTTTAAAATTTTGATATATCAAATGCCTTTCTTATACCAGCACTGTTTCCCAATGATGCAAACTTGATACATGTAGTCATCTTTCCCACTCGACCTATAGGTAGGCCTGCCTGCCGTTAGTAATATTGTATTTCAAGAGTAGTATAGTTTTATTTATGCATTTTTCCCCTAGCTACATCTTTAGTATCCATATAATATATTATACACCTCCATTGGGTGTCGGATATGGAAAAGCTTCACTAGATCTAGCCCTTCAAGATAGCCTCAACCATCTCTATTCTCTAATAACCCAAGGAGTAGTTTAGTTGGCCTAGGACCACGGTGTGCAACCGGAGGTTGTAGGTTCGAAACTGCATTACCACACTGGGGCTATAAAGGAGTTTACCCAGCTTCCCTCTAGACCAAGAGGGATTAATCCAACCCAAATGGTTGAAAACCCTCCGATAGTAAAAAAAAAAAAAAAAAATCTCTATACTCTAATATCATTGCACTTGGCTCACATGATGATAGTCCAGCCCAATTGGCACGATCCATGGGTTGGTCACTTACAAAATGTGCCAAGGAAAATTGTCTTCAGTACAGATTTGAAACATGGACATTTTCCTTTTTATTTTCTTCACCATCATTTCTCTTCATGGGGGTTCTGTTTGATGGTAGAATGACTACATCATTCCTGAGCTTGTTTAAACCCAGCTCCTTTTAGTGATCACTTATCAGGCCATGTATAAAAAGCAGCCTGGTGTAGGCAATGTGTCTCAAAGCTATGATAGGTGTGAGCCCATTTTTAACGTTGCCTATGTCACTATATTAAATGTTCAGCACGCTGGGTCCAACCATTTACATCCCATCAAATAAGCTATTGACCCAGACCAAGGGCTAAAAGGGATAGCCCAACTGCAGTGTGGCCCAGGCCAGTTCTAGGCTGGTCAATCCACAAACAAAGATGCATGATCAGGAAAGAAAATATGAGATGTTTATATAAAGTCAACAGTACCTCTGGTTGTGCATTTGTCAGTTTATGATCCATCTTAGAAGGCTTGGCCCAGATGATAGGGGGCCTTGCATGGGCTACAATATTATTGTTGGGATCAGGCTTGGGTCCACACTCCACCAGCTCATCAAAGAGAAATTTGCATTCCATGATCCAATCTCTCTTTCAAATCTCATCAAAGAAAATATTTGCTAATATCATGTGAGGCTCTTTCCCATTTCACATGGGCACATATGCAGGCTGTAGGCCACATCAATGCCATAATCAAGTGGTGCCACTGCCAATGCCTCATCACCTGGCCCAAAAGAAACGATTGTGTTCACTCATCAGGTGGTCATGCATGTGTAATAAATGCAGACTATTTGACAAGTCATGTCTGTTTTTTTTTTTTTTCCTGGGCCTTTGCCACTTGGGGCGTTTGTATTCTAGGCATACACACATGAAAATAAGATTTTACATACCTAAAATTTATATATGTGACCGTACGTGGGGAATTTTCTCCTACTGAACAACATCCACATTGCAGACGTCAGGGTGGATGCCTTAAATGCAGGGTGATCTTCATTGTCCTTTTTATGATCCCCCTGCCTCACAGGACATCAGCATGCACAAATTTCTGTTTGTTGGAAAACGCCATTTTCATCACATGAGTAAGTGACTTGGGAATTACTTTTTTCTTAATATTCATGATGAAGATCTAAAATGCGTTTTTTTTTTCTTTTTTTTTCTTCGGAGGGTTTCAATCCTGTGGACTGGACTAATTCGTCCGGGTTCAAAGAGAAGCTGGGTAAATTCCACTGTAGCCCCAATGTGTGGTAGTGTAATTTTGAACCTACAACTTTCGAATACAAACCGTAGTCTTAAACCAACTGAACTACCCCTTAAAGTTTGAAGATCTAAAATACGAAACTTCACCTTTTTTGAGGCTTTTATCATTTATATAAGAATAAATATTGAACAGTTGGATCATGAGCTGGAGCTCACAAAAGTGTTTAATTAGTTCAATTACTTAGTCAGACCCATCTGACTCATGACCAACCTCACTTGGTCAACCGTGATCCGAGTCAGGCTATTCGGACTGGTTTTAAAACCATGTCTTTGTCTTGTACAGGCATATGCCACCTTTAAATGTGCTTGCCAACCTGGCTTTCCAGACCTTAACTCTCCTCGAGTGATGTTATCATCAGCAACCCCTTTCACTATAACAAATAAACAAATAGATCGATGAATATATTATGTACACAATACATAACATGCTAATGCAAACACTAACAATTAAGGTGGGATTTAAGATTCCAAGTACAAGGATCATGCAATCCTAACCGTCAACATCATAGGTGTCATATATCCACTGGGGCCCCACATGATCAGCTGGCCAGGTACCACAAGCATGCCAACAGTACAAGGTTTTTCTAAGCAGATCTACATGCAATTTTAGAAGAAAATGTAGGGAAATGCAAAAAGGTACCACATAAGTTCCCCCTTCTGTGGTTGAAGGTAGTTTCATGTCCCAATAGACCCCTCTATTCAGCAGAAGGGCTGGATGGAAGGGGACAGCAAGTCCCATTCCACGTGCCATTTTTGCTGTGGGAAACCCACATACAATAAATGTATCAGGGTACAGGTACAGCTAAGTCCGCAAGAACTCAAACCCATCACCCATTCACCTTGTCTGAACGCCCCAAATCAACCTTTTCAACTACTACTTTTCATCACCTCCCCTTCATTTTAGTTAAAAGAAAATAGACCCCTCCAAAAGCCTTTTGAGTAAAGATGTTGGGAACCAATGGTCTGTCATGGTCCACTTATTGGGGAGCCAATTGGCTTTCTGGGTCTGGGGCCACCTTGCACCAATGACACAACCACGAGTGTCATTTGGCTATCAAGGGCATCACTGTCTGTTGAGCTTTTGTCATCGGTGAGGTGGACTAGTTGGGGGTGGGTGGGTCCCTTAGTTGAAGCTTTTGGGCTTTGGCTTAGTTGGATGGTGTGTTTGGAGGAGAAAAGACAAAAATGCTATAAATAAACATCACCATTAGTTGAAGCTTGAAAGTCTTATATGATTGACATTTTTCTACCGCATTCATCCTTTTCCAGGTCTTATTCTTTACACCCACCATAAGTTTGCATCACCTGCGTTTGGATTTAAGTCTTTTAAAATGACAAGTTACATGTATTAAAAACTACCATCTAAATTATTATATTCATCAACTTTATTTCATAATAGGTATACAATGTTTTGTAAGTCAGGGCCTCTTTGATTGAAGTTTTCATGAACTGGCCTTGAGAGATTAAAAGGCTGCAAAAGTTGCCCGACTTCTCTTTGAGCCTGTTTATTTCATGAAATTAAATTAGTAAGAATTTCAAGACCTGTAATTTTAAAAGTAAATAAGAATGAAGAAAGAAAGGTAAATATCCAAAAATGACCTTCAATTAATTTCTACTTTAATGGAAACAATGAAGGGAAGATGGAAAATGTATGCCTCCATTACCTTCGTAATTCAAAGCCTCAAAAAGTCATCTATACCTTTTATCACCCTCGCCTCATGACGAATCCTTGGCTGGAGCCCATTTGATCACAAATTTCTATATATTCAATTCTTATGCACGTAAACGGGGCCTTTGGGGTTTCTCAAATTCTCAGCCTCCTTAACACATTCTAGATTTTGGAATCCAAAGAAATTCTAAACATAAAAAAAAATTTATATTGTAATAAATTTTCTCGCCTTTCAAAATACTTAAGTATCGTTTGGTTCGCTGTAATGAAGGTCGGAATAGATTGGTCATTCCAACGAAACGATCATTACAGCGTTTGGTTCGTAAAAAAGTGGCGGAATGGCCATTACTTCCGGATTCACCATTCCTTGATGTAGAGGAATGGTTATTACATTGGAGAGGTAGAGGAATGACCATTCCATTCTTTTATAAAATTTTATTGAGACCAAAACGCCCTCCACCTCCTCTTCCTTCCAGTCGCTGGTTGGGAAGGAGACCTGCCAAAAGGCCCTGGCGGCAGCCCCGGCCCGCCTCCCCCCCACCCCCTCCACCTTCCTTTTTCTCTTTTCTTCTTTTTCCTCCTCCTTCCCTTTCTATTCTCCCCCCCCCCCCCCGTTTTGTTCTCTCTTTTCCTCCCTCCCTCTCTCGCAGGCCCCTCTATTCTCTCTCTTCCTGACCTCCTATGACGACACCCTCATCTTGGGCTATGCCGTCGCCAGTTAGCTTGACATCACCCTCCGCCTATTCGCCAAAATGCGCTTCCAAGGGCTCGATCTTAACCCCTGCGCTTCCAAGATCTCAATGAGGGGGCTCGACAGTGAGATCTCGATGAGGGCCCCCCAGAGGCCGGCAATGCCTCCAACCATGTGGACGAGGGGGAGACACAACCCACACAAGGCGGAGCAGCTTGCAGATGAGGAAGATGGGGGTGGCGGCGTCCGAGACGTTCCTGCGGACAGTTCGGTGACAAAAGAGATGGAGAGGGAGGATGGAGATTATGGGTTGCCTGGGAGAGAAGGAGAGGGCTGAGATGGGTCTGGCGATGGAGTAGAGAGAATGGAGGTCGGTGAAGGTGGTTGTGTAGGAGAGAATGAGAGTGAGAGAGAGAGAGAGAGAGAGAGAGAGAGAGAGAGGTTGGTGAAGCGCCTGGGTGAGAGCAGAGAGAATGGAGGTTGCCTTGGTGATGGATCTGCGCAAGGGGCTATAAGACGGAGATGATGAGAGGGAGAGGGGGATGAGATCTTGAGAGAGATGGGTGCTCTGCGCCTAGGAAAGGAAGATGGTGGTCTGCGCAGGGTGGGGGTGGAGGCAGGAAGAGAGAGGGGGCGGAGGGAGGCCCGGTAGGTCTCTTTCCCAGCCAGCGATTGGGAGAGGTTGGAGGGGGGGGGGGTGGGAGGAGGAGGAGGAGGAGGAGGGTACTTTGGTCCGTTTTATATAAATTTTATTTCATTTCGGGCATCATTCTAACGTACCAAACGCAAGAACAGGAATAAGAATTTCATTACTGGATTGATTCTTTAGTCTAACCAAACATTGGAATGGAAATGACCATTCCTGCCTCATTCCATTCTAGACTCATTCCACTCTTCATTCCATTCTTGCCTAAAACCATTCCAACGAACCAAACGCTACTTTAGTAATTTATAAAGAAAAAATGTTGCTGTGCACTTTATCTTTTATGTTTGTATTGCTAAATGCTGACTATAGCAAGGTTGGAGAACTCGGTGTGGTCGTTGACTCTTCTGAGTCACCTTATTTTAACAAAAGACGGTGTCAAGTATGGGGTAAGGTTTGGAGTTAGAAACTTAAAAATGACCGATTGAAATATAATATATCTACTAATTTGAGTTTTTTTTTTAATATATGCATATTTAAGGTTCAGTCCATTCAGATGTGTGCCAATAGTTGGGATTAGTGACTATCAGGGGGTTCTCTATTGGTTGTTAGGTTTGGATGGGTTGCTAGTTGGGCCCCGCAAAAAAAGTTCTCATATAATAGGTGAGAACTAGTTTTAACTTGAATATCTCCCTTTGACCTATTTCTAAATATATCAAAAATATTATTTTGCAAAAATATGACTCTCCCCATGTTTCTTATTTGCTTGAAATAGAGTTGACTGAAATAATGATGTCTCAATTAGAGTCTTTTATAAATAGAAAGTATGGTATGTCTAATGGAAGTTTTGGAATTGCGCATCACACGTATTCAAAGGTATTCAAAGGTGGGATCCACCTCTGGGACGGCTCTGGTGCGTTGTGTGCAAGTGCACTACGCATGGGAAAATATTTTTTTATATTTAAAATAATTAAAAAAAAAGTAAACATATCATACTTTAAAAGTTATATGAGCAAACTTGTCTCATAATAAAACTATTATAAATAAACTTGCCATAAAATAAGAGCAGTACAAACAAACTAATCAAATGTAAAGTCAGGAGCAAACTTCAAAAAAATAAAAAAAAATAAAAAAAACAAAAAAACCAAAAAACAAAAAGAGGAAAAATGTTACTTTTTTTGTTTCCTTTAAAAAAGAGGCAAAGGTTTAAAGTTAATTAAATAAATTAGTTGCCCAACAATCCAAAGCACCCAATATATCAATTTAAATTAGTTTTAAAATAGATAGACATAAAAGTAGACGTGTCAAACAATACCTTAAGACACATTTGTCTGATTGCGTATATGCAGAAATTGCACAGATAAGTGTGATATGTTTTTTTTTCTAAAAAAGTTTTTCCATTATCTAATGCAAATACTTTTCTACAGTGCAATTTTCTACAAATTCACAAAAAAAAAAAAAAAAAAAAAAAAAAAAAAGTGTTTTCATCATGAAAAGGCTTCCATGAAGCACGCAAACGTGCCCTTGGTAGTCTCGTTTGGACTTAGATTAACAACAAACTCGTAAAGTTTAAATTCAATAGAAGATTGATTAGTGTTAATTTTTGAGCCACACGTCGTCTGCAGTACTCATGATCATTCCACAAGGGAGGTTTGTTTGACCTTGTTGAGCCAAAATACATACTACATAGAGCTAAAAATAGAATACATACAGCACTGCTAATGTACCATCAACTTTTAGCATGTACTTGATGGATAAACTCATAAACATGAGTTATGCATGTGTATATCTCTCAAAATCTTCAATGCCCCCATTTACATCTTCCTGCCATCATTACATGCTTTTCAAAAGGGTACATATTGTAATAAAATTATGAGGAAAAATTGATCCACTCATAGGCCTTTTCAAGGCTCCTACTGGCTGCTACATAAAAGTGGGCACATGAAGCCTTGCAGTACCCCCACCAACTTTTCCAGCATTCTTGATGGTACCTTGAACATTGGGTATCAAATTCAAATTTAGGTCAAATGCTTCTGCCTTTATTTGCTATAAGTTGTACCTAGGGGTATACGGTTTTGACCTTATGAGCCCTATAGATAGAGCACATCAAACAGATTACCCTCTCCATGGGTTCATAAATAAGAGCATTATGTGATAAGATTTTGAGCTAAGAAAATAAAATATGACTTTATATTGGTGATGCATACAATGGATATCATATTATCACCTATATCATTGATTACGTGAAATAATTGTCTTAACATTATTTAATATTAATTTATGAAGATAAAATTGATAAGCATTGAGATTTAAATTTGCAATTTGTGGGCATCTAATTATAATATATTAAAGCTAAGGGTTTTGACTTTGATTTTGATTGTCAATTGTGATTTTGACTTACAGTTTTCCATCTTTTGTTCAAATATTATACATTTTCTCCCCGCTATATATTTATCCCTTGCAACTAGTTATTCATATCTTTATCTCATCAAAGTGTCATGCCTCCAAATCAAAACTATGACTTCGGGGCGTGACTGTGTGCTAGGAAGTGACCAATTTAAAATTTTGCCCGCACGCACACATCAGAATCTCCGCACGTGTAAGGACTTAACAAACTCCATCTCAAGTCAAGAAATATTTACAGCAGAAGACCAATCAAACCATCAATTCTCCCAAGATTGTATATCAATAAAACACACAGCATGGCTAATCTATAGGTTTCATTATCAAGATATTGAAGTTAAACATAATTACGAAAGAGAAGAATTTTAATTATAATGGTCATAACAAGGCCTATAAATGATTTATAAAATAGAATATCAAAAGACTGTGGAGGCTCTCATGTGCACTTCTTATGACGTTCAAACTACTTCATCACTCCACTCATGGTAGTTGATCCTTTTGGGTCGCCTCAACTTCCAACTCAATGGAATTTGGTTCGTCACCTACAACACTTAGTGTAGGTCATCAGGGTTGCGAAACCAAACAAGTATACAAATATATAAATCATAAGAAATGATGCATCAATGTAGAATATGTGACAATAGATCATAAGATGTCAATGGACAATAAACAAGAAAATATATGCAAGAATAGATATCATTAAATAAAGGTAAATCTACAACATGTACATCCTAGCTAATAGGCAATACCACATATGCTTAGTGCTATGGCATAGTATCACTACCCTCCCATACTTCATAAAGTTGTAGTGGAGAAAATTATTAGTTAACAAGCCGACTGTAGAAGTGTTCATTTGTGCGGTTACTTCTCTGACGAGACTACGATAACCATTCTCATGAAAGGGAAGTCACAAATCTCGCACTTAGTGATCATCTATACACCTAGGTCTTCAATGAGACCAAAATAATCGCTCTTATGGAAGGGCAGCCATAGATCTCACACTATCGTAATAAGCAGTGGTTATCTTTATACATAAACATAAACATACTGCAGTTGGCCAAAATAATAACAGTCACTTTCACAGAGGGATTCTTAAATGTGGAAGCTTAACACATCTGAGTGGTGCCTAACTCGATATCCCAATAAAACAATGGTTCCGGCTAGGCTTTCTCTTGCATAGCAAGATAACTATCGATATAAGGACACTACTTACAAAATAAGTAAGATTAGCAAGATACATTCATATGAGTGCCCATTTTTCATGTAATTTCATTCATAACCATAGTCATACCCATGAATAATAGTGACAAGACAAGACACTATAAGACCGAGAAGAAAACCTAAATTGGTTCTAGTAAGACCAACCCAACTAATGCCAAGTGTAACCCCAATTAGGTAGCATTTCGGCATGAAAAGAGTGGACCTGAAATGGGTGACGAGAGATGGGTTGGATCCGATCAATCTGGGAGATAACATTGTAGAGTTACGAGCTCACCAACGAACTAACTCTAGATTTTGTCATGTTTGAAGGCGCAAACAAAGTTTGCAATGAATGCAAGTGAAGCCCTAAAGACCAACCTGGGTATATGTTACATCATCCAGCAATAACAAGGCACACGACTAACAATAAGTGAGCAAATATAGATAATTGTGCAAGTCATGTGAATAAGACTACATATAATATTATACCTTAATACTTGATTGAATTACAAGTCATTGAGGAATTTACAAATATCTAACCTAAGTCATTGGTTGCCATCTATGTAAGAGATACAACACTATTTGACTATGTGGTCTCATAGGTTCTGGGATACCTCATGCTATGTTCTTGGTGTTTCTGAAAGTCAATGGAATCCAAAATCTTACTTAACCATTCTCTTGACTTAGTGTTATCTCAAACATGTATTTTTGGACAACCCATGGGTGAATGTCATCTCAAGCATTATACATGCTTGGTCTCTTGTTCATACTATATCTAACTGGAGTCCAATGTCCTTAATAGTGATATATAGCAACAGTTCTACAAAGGCGCTAAGCTTATGGGGGGTGAAACGGGGCAGCATACCCTTGTTGGGGCTCCAGGGGAAATGTCCCCAAAGCCTAGATAGTTTTAGTGGTTTGTTGGTTCATAATACTTAATGCAAAATGGGTGAGAAACCTTCCCTAGGCCCATTCATTGAATGAACATGGGAGCTCAGGTCAGTATTCAAGTGAGCAGGGCTAGTAATTGAGTGAGTAAAGCCATTAGCTGAGTGAGTAAGGTCCATTAGCCAATTGCACTATCCAAGGGTATAGTAGCCAACTGCATTATGTGTCTAAGGCTAATAGCCGATTGGCCTGACATGCCCAAGGTCGGTAATCGATTGGGGTCTAAAGGTTCAATTCACTAAGATCTTAAGACCTTAAGGGTCTTAAAAATGAGTGCTTAGGTCGAAAGTACTAGTGGAGTTGTCTACAAGTGAGTACTGGCCGAAAGGAAGCCAAACATGGCCTGCAGTCAACTAAAAGGTGTAATAGCCAACCAGAATGACCAACAATTGATTGTACAAATGCCAACCGCCAAGCACACTACGCATTGGTCACCCACCAAGATGATTGGGGACCAGTTGCCGATTGCATAGAGCCTTCAACGTCTACTCCTAACAACATTCGACTGGACAAAGAGGGGACTCGGTTTGGGCCAATTTCTTATGTTCTTTTAGGAAATTTTGGAAGGGTGGTTTCCTTAAACATGTCTACCATCTTAAATGACCAAATGAGCTTAACCAAAGGTGTTTAACATAATTGAAATCAAAGATCAAATGAATAAACATACGTGCCATAAAATCATATAAATGTTTACTTGCTTTGGTTCGAGTCTTGCAGCGTGCTCCAAACACAATTCCATGTTACTGAGATCCTAAAAAATCACAAGCTAAAGACTGAAAAACCTTCCTCCAACATTTCCCCCAATCCTTACCTTGAAATCCTACAAAAATATAAGACAAAGAAATAGTTGGATTCGTCGTTGGCAAACAAGGATCCACAGGTGAAATGGAGCAAGCATCTAAAAGATCGGAAAGGAAACCATACCTCTAGTGGTCCCACAAGCTTGCAATCAATGAAAATAAGAGCTGCCAAACTCGGATTTTCAAAAAAATGGGTGAGGAGGATCGTGTGGGCAAGGAAAAGCCATCCCATGGATTGGATTTTGGTTTCAGTGAGGTAATGAAGTTGAAGCAAATTATAGTCAGCTGGTTCTTCTTAGCTTATAGAGGAAGAAAAGGGAAGGAAGGAGAGAAGAAGAAGAATGTAAGGAGGTGGGAGACTTGCTGTTTTGGAGAAATTTGTATGTCATTGTACGTTGAAAAGCATCTTATGGAAAACTTGATTTTTTGGCCTCGAAATAGTATGCTTCCTTCACGAAAGTTTCGCGAAGCAAAAACCTCTACCCAGTGAGCCCAAAATCGCACTATTATGAAAATACCAAAAACACCCTTGACAATGTTTGAAAAGATAAAACTACCTATCTAAACTAGAAATTCAGTCTAATCGCAACCAAGATAACCAAGATATTATTCTAACACTTAAACATGCTATATCACCCTCTCATTATCGACTACCCTTATACATGATCATTTTGGCCAACGACTAAAAGTTATCCAGCTTTGAAGTTATTTAAAGTGATGGTTTGAATGATCTGATGACCATCATATTTTCATGAGTTATTTGATGCATGGATAGGATCGTCAATCAACCTCTCCTATGAGGTACCTTGCCTGGCTTATCCCACAAAATGAGGGGCCAAGGGAACATACGGCCCAATGTTTGCAGACCCTCTAGTTTAAGGGTCATGCTGGGGCATTAATAAGCTTCTTGCTCTGTCCTCTCATATTTTCAATTATATATATATATGTAACTTTATATATATATATATATATATACATCATTGAATAATTACTTAAAATATCTTTTTTTTTTTTTTTTTGTTTTAAAAACCAGTCACACTCCTCCCTCCAAATGCTTTTTCCTAGTTTAAAAAAAACGCTAACCTTCTCATTGCTCATCCTAATATTCCTAGTCCTCATTTCAGCTTTGGACTTTGTAATCGCGGAAGCTTTGATTGGAGATTGTTTGGTAGATACAAATAAAAAGATATATAATATATTATTTAGAATCATGCAACCATTGTGGAGATCGAAGATTGACTATTAGAGATCAAGTTCCCCTTACTCGCTCTTCAGAATATGAGGGCTAGGATGAAGTTGACACTCTTTAAATATGAAATGATGGAATCGTTAGTGGGTTCAATTACGTATGTGGGACAGAGGCGGATTTTGTGACACTTGAAGTGAAAAGAGGCATGGAAGAAATATACCCAATTGCTAGGTTTGACATTTTACAACACGTGTCAGTTATAGATGACCTGGCAGGATATTTATTTAGAAAAGGTGAGCTTAGTGGAAGTGTTAACGGGAAGGAGAGGTGTCAGCACGATATTGTTCGCTTTGGCCTACGCGCGCGCGAGAACTTTGAGTGAATTAAATCAATCCAATAAAATAACTTCAAGTGCACAGTTGTCTTGTTGAGACAGTGGAAAATATAGATTGATCCCATGGAGCACTTTTGAGCTTTAATTAAAAATCTTTTTTTTTCGAAAAAAATAATTAAAAAGTGATGCATATGAATAAAAAAATTGCAATGATTAAAACTTAAGCGTAGAAAAACAATATTGATGATTATAGATCAAAACATCAAGAATCCAGCAAGTAAGTTAATCAACCAATTTACGCAATCAATTACACAATTTTGTCTCAAACTAACTCAAATCAGAAACAAATTAATGTTTTTGATCCGGATGATTTGTCTATCAAGAAAACAGTTTTTTAGATATAATTAAAAAAAAAAGAAACCAAAACCTCATTCACCTCATAAAAGATTGAAAACATCCAACATCATATATCAAGTAAACATAGACCATCAAATAGATTAAGATCCTAAGCATAATCTATTAAACAAGCATATATGATCAAAGTGCAATCAATTGAACTCCAAGCAGAGGTTAATCATAGACATGAAGAAGATTTATTCTTACAATAAATCATGCATAATATAGAGACATTCAAACAATTAAATTGAATTTCATAAAAATGGCTGAAAAAGCTAACTTAACTCCATCAAGATGCTCCAATCTAGTAGACTACTCCTCTATAGTGAAAAACTTCGTAAAGTTTTTCATTGATTTCTCCAGATTAGTACAATAGATCTATCGGATTTCTCTCTTCTAGTCCTAATTTCTGGAACAAGGCTCCAGAATACCAAAACATAATTCTCAAAATACACTAAATTAGAGAGAGAATGAGAAGAAAGGAGAGAGGAGCGTAGTGACAGTCATCCTACCCTAAGGGAGAGAGAGAATGCACGTACACTTCCTTTACGTTCCTTTTATAACTCCTGGTTATCTTATAGATACATTGAATCTGAACACTTTATATGCTAGATTTGATTTATCTTCTTTGATGAGGTAGATCTCTTGTTTCTTTTGAATTTGAGTGAGGTGGAAGGTTCTATAAACCTCTGGATGGCTTGGCTAATCTTCAGATGGGGTCTTACAAGGGATACACAATAACAGATTATTAACGGTGTGGATTTAATTACAATCCCACCTAAAAATGCATATGAAAATCTCTTGGCTTATAACTTTGTCGATTTAGCTCTGATTTGCGCGATCTTGGCTCGATGAATGTATACTCTTAATGATCTTTCCAACAGTAGGTAAATTTCATCGATCCGACAGTCGGATTGAAAGTTATAGTCATTTTAAGATGGGCTGTCATGAGAAAAACGAGATTAAATTTTGAAATTTGATTTGCAATGGACTCTATCTCCGTACAACTTCCATTTTTGAAAGGAGGTCAGTTATGATTGGTTTAAACTCTTATTCTTTCATTCCCATTAGAATTGTACTCTTTGAATTATCCATAAATTATTTCTGCAAAACTATTGCAGATCCTGCCATATGGGACATTTCATTTACTTGAACAATAGGCCCTATGAAAAGTTTTCTGTTGTAGTTTGGACTCTTCAAATGAAATGATGAGTGAACCCCCCTTTGATTGATTTTCACAAGTACATGTGTGTGGGGTCCACTTTGTGAGTTCTTCAATTTACTTCTTTTCTAGTTTCAATTCAGCAATGTAGGACTCAAGATGACTATGTGTGCTTGAAAGTGGGTCATGTGATAGAGTCTTACAATTCTTATTTTATACACATTCTAATTCAACACATCAAATTATGAAGAGCCTATATTAAAGTCAGACCTGTCTGGACAGAGTTTTATTCCAATTAGGACTCTTCAAAGAAAAATCGCATAAAATGCTAAATAATGCAGAACATGTGTGAAAAATGTGAAAATTCCAATTCCTAAGTAAAAATTGCATGAAATGATGAAATTAAGTGAAAATTGATGCATTTAACCTAATTAAGTCCTTAATTCACCCTAAGATGATGCAATTCCATGGAGGTCACCCATTCTAGTACTATTCCATCCCAAGCACGCTTAACACTAGAGTTCTTATTGTTTCTAAGGCCGCACAGATTTAAAACAAATCATGTTGACTTAAGACGAAGTTTGACTTATAAGCCTAGGGTCAAGAATTGGACATTTCCAATGTGGGGATAGAGGAGTCCCTAATATCTTGGGTGTTCTTTGGCGGGTGATAAATACACCAAATTTTAACCGGATCTGCCACCTCGGCCCAGGCCTGCCGGATCTCACAAGAGGTTTCCATCAATTGCGTAAAAAAAAAAATAGATATGTGATGGATATCGTTCCGCTTAGTGGGAGATGCGTCATGGGAATTGATGATACCTACTTTATCAATTAATAGATTATTTTAATAGGAAAGGTAATGAAAGTTGAATGTATTTATTAATTTTGCGTGAAAAATATATTTTACTTTACCATAACAATATATATGTATTTCTTCAGCTTGACTACAAAATGTTTAGCCCCACCTAAATCAATTTGAGAAAAATATGAGAGATTAAGTTGATTAAATGATTTTATGGCCTAATTTTAAGTACTTGCTATATATTATTGATTTTTTTCGATAAACTGAACTATTAAGTAATATGAACGATGTACTTGCACTAATTTAAGAAGGACACATTTTTTTACCAAAAAAGAAAAAAGAGGAACATGTCTGAATGAGAGGTTTTGGTTGATTTAAAAAGAGCTCAATTATGAAAGCTCAAAAAGGACATTTCAAAATGGGTTTTCTATGGAATTTAATTACTTCTATAAATATCCTTTCATCTATGCTTTTCGTAAATATATGAGAACTATTTTTTCCACTAATTTGGATTACTGGTTAAGAGTGATATTTCAAACTTGAAGACCCACCAAGGGATTTGGGCATGTCTTTAACACCGTGCCAACACCACTTAATTAACCACGAGCATGTTGGCTTAAATATATGAATTATTTTGTTGGGTCACATATTATATATATGCATATGTATGGTTTTTTTCAAATACGCTTTATACTATTATCATTTTATATATATCTTTTGCTAGAAGGGCAAGTGGTACATAATATGTGATATAACCCACCTGCATAGCGATTGATCCCCGAGCAGCTGAGTTAGATGAGACACCCTTTCCATTGGGTGTCTCAAGTTTCTCAATACTCTTTATCTTTAATAAATATAGGTACTAGCTGGTTTTTATCAATTACTTTTAAGAATGTATACTCATTGTACATGTTCCCTCCTTTTCAATTTTAATTGCTAACTAGTGCTACATCCAATAGATCACCCAATCTATACTAAGTATATCATCATTATATCTTGGGCCTCTAAATGAATGTTTAATCATTTGATGAAGCTAATTTGTGTCTATCCCATGATGAAACCTCTTATTCTTACTAATTAACATGTATATGGACTAACTTTGCATGAAACTTTATAAATGTAAAAATCTTAAACATTTTTGCTTGAAGCTCTATGCAAGTTGTATTTGCATATCAAGATAATTATCAACGTTGTTGACACACTTTATGGATCATTGATTTGGATTGATTTCGCATGCCAATTACATGATTAAAATCGCTAATGGCCAATTTGCGTGCATGGAATTGATAAATAGGAACTTATGGTTCCTCTCTCCCTCATTTTTCATTAAGGGCACATTAAAAAAGTAGGATTGTGGAAACGCTTTTCCACACTGTATTTTCCTACGGTGGGTTAGAAAACAAATTCCATAAAAGAGAAAAAAGTCCATGAAATTGACTTACGTTAGATGTACACACATACGTGCCCTAAAGAAAAAGGTGTTTTGACTCATTTTTGGATATTCACGATGCATATCAAGATAATCACATCTTTATTGACACGTACTTTTCATAAATTGTTGGCATGGATTGATTTCACATTCCAATCACATGGTTGGAATCAATAAAGGGCCAACTTGGTTACATGGAATTGAATACGCAAGAATTCATGATCATATGGGCTCCAACAAAAGATTACTAAAGACTAAATAGGCGATAGTGAATGATATAAGGTAAATATGTAGAAGAGACCTTAACTGTAACTAGATTTTGAATTAGTGCATGTTATTTAGTTAATGCCTCCCATTCATTTTCCGTGAAAGAAAAAACTATTTGATGGTTATTCTCGGATACTCGTAGTTCATTTTCAATTTTCGCTATTCTTAATAAACAAGCCTTAGAATTTCTAAGGAATTCAATTGGATAAAACATACGAGACAATTGAAAAGCGCACTTTATTTTTATAATTTTTCTCAATGTTACATAATAATTTAAAGATCTTTTTTACAAGAAGGCCCTAAAGTTTCACACAACGTCCAAAAGGCTCATATATCTTGTGATTTTACTAAGATCTCTCTTGACTAATTGTGAAACTATACAAAAAAGTAACTTAATCTTCCAACATTTTATTTTTGACTGATTTACGCTTAAAAGAACTCAAATGAGTTGTCCGTTAAGTCAAAAGATCGACAAAAGATAAAATCATCCCATAAACTTTTGAGGGTAGATAGAATAGCTTGATATTACATATTTTCCTTATCCACTTCCAAAAGTTTCATCATTATGTCTTCTTTGGTCATCATGTATCTAGGTTGGACCTTAAGTTAGTCAAATTTTCTAAGCTTAATTAAAGAGTATTTTTGTCATTAATCCATAAAAACTAATAGTAGCGAGTTACACCATCAGATTAGGGGCCTTTTTATAAAATACAAATGACAAGGGCCTTTTTGAGGTTGTCTGAAACACAAGGTTTTTTTTTAAATGTCTAAATTTAAGTGATGGGACTCATCATCTTTCTTTGAAGCAGATTGGGATAAGTGATGGCATGATCTTTTGCATTTTTAAAATCAGTGGAGTTTGGGTTGGGTCCAGCTAGAACAAATGTCTTTTATATTAGAAAAATGTATTTAATAAGGTCTATGTACAACTTAAACTTGGGTCTAATTATAGAATTCATATGAAGATCCAATATTAGGTTAAGAAAAGTCACGTCCATTAAGTAACTATATACCAAGTACTAAATAAGGACATTAGAGAACATTTCACATGCTAAAATGACTGAAAAACATGGCATTAAATGGGGATATGAGGTTATTTAATTCACAAAACCAACTCCAAATATACAAGTAAGGCTGAGATGAAATGAGAAGCATGAAAAGTAAAAAAAACTACATAGCCATTGTCATTGTCATTATCATTGTCCTTGCATCATCACCTCCATCATATTGTTATATTATTATATTTAGGTTGAGTCTATAATCATAGTCATTGGTGGTATACTTGAAATTGACCTAGACAAAGACATTTGCTTGAAATGTTGTCTTGGCCAAGTTAAGTCTTCCAAACTGCCCTTTTTAATAACAAAAAAAGAAAAAGAAAAAAGAAAAGAAAACAAAAACTAATAATATTTTTGTATACCATAATTAGGTTTTACTATGATAATCCGTGCTCCACCTTGTGTACTAATTACAAAACAGAAAGTCTTGAATGGGTCTTTAATTTGATAAATATGTTTGCTTGCTCATGAACACTACACCCTAGATGTAAAACTGTTTTGTCATACTTCAACCAAAAAGTATTTATTGTAATATTTTTCAAATTCATCCTCCAAATGATGTGGCCCGCTAATCCAAATGATGTAAGTAGGATGGGTTAGTTAGACTAGGATGATGAAATCGTGATGAACTTACTAGCTAGAATTGCGACAGAGCCCATTCTAAGTAACCAAAGTAGGCTAATCCACCTAAATGATGAAATTAGAGAAGGCTTCACCTGATCATAAAGTAAAATCTTTTGTAACGATCGTTAACCATCATGATTCTATCATTTGAACCATAGAAACAAATGATTTAATTATTTGAATCATTTTAAATTGCCTTGATTTTACATATTAGGCTAGACTCACTAAATAGGTATCGTTAAATGGATGGATCCACCATGATTTTTTCATTAATTAGGTTGTGAAAGCACTTGCAGGTGAGATCTATATTAGAACAACCGGATAAGAATCACATTTGGTTTAAAATCTGGCAAGGCTCTTCTGTTATCTTCAACTTACACCATTCAAACTTTGAAATAATGCATCATTTCAAATTGAGTCCGGATCGCTTTGACCAAATCATTGTTAATGAGTCCAAAAAAGGACAGGAATTATTTATACTAAAGGGAAAAGCGAAATAAAATAAAAATGAACATACAAGTGTGAATCTACCTTTCAAAGATCCAAACTAGTTCCGTTGTGACCCCATCATATTTATTATTTATCCATAGCCGACTTCTTCTATCATTTTCCACTCCAATTAAGTATTATTATTATTATTATTATTATTATTATTTTTTGCACAAACACTCCAGTAACAATTGTTGGAAAAGTAATTGGTTTTACATGACTTCATATAATTGTTTGAGTCTTTTGGATTGGTATATTGCATCTTATCATAATCACACTCAATCTTAGGCTGAACAAATACAACATTTTTTGCTCTATTAAATACCCTTTGTAACTCCTAAACCATCCGTACTATAGCTAGAGATGGACTACTAAGATATTAATGGATTGAACAAATACGCTTTTAACCACATTTTTTACATTCTAATCCAATGGCCAATATCATATTTATTGACTTGGAATTTGGAGCAAATTGAATTGATAGTTTGGATCCATGTTTATGTGGTATCCATTGTATGAGAATTTGATTTTATTATGAAAATATGACTAATACATCCTCAAACTATTGTTTTTGAAGTTGTAAATTTAAAGGATATAATGTAGTGAATCATGGACCTGCTTAAAGATAAACATAGTACTTTACATCTTTCACAAAGTTGGGCCGCATATGTATAGATTTGATTCATTCATACTTAGCCATTTCTGATAATTGGAAAAGAAAAAACCCACCACTTGTTCTGGTCAACTCAAGCAATCATTTCTCATAAAACAAAACAAAACAAAACCCTGTAATCCGAACCATTTAATTCTTTCTATCCTAAAAAGCCCCAAAAGATAGAAAGTTAAAAACAATAAAAAGGGGAGCCTAGTAACTAGTACAGCTTGGAATAGCAGCAGATCTAGTGAAAGTTTATAGCAGCAGATCTAGTGGAAGTTTAATTAAGTAAAGAAATTTTTGAAATGGTTAAAGGTAATGGAAAGAATTAAAATTACTGCAGGGCTGAATCTTTGATAGATTATGCAATGCATGCGTGTAACAAAGGCATGGATGGATGGATGGATGGATGGATTGGATTGGATGGATACTCTGCTTTCTTTTCTCTTCTTTCTTTAGCTAAGTAACACAAACCAATGAGCTGTATCCACTCTTCCCACAAAAAACCAGCCAACCAATCTCTCTCTCTCTCTCTCTATCTCTCCTGTTTCCAAAAACTTTCTTCTCTGCTTTCTTCCATCTATATCTATTCTATTTCATAAAAATCATGTCTTTCTTTCAATTCCTCTAAAAGAGACTAGTCTAGGAAGAAAGAAGACTAGAAGCAATTGCAGAAGCAGAGAACTTGATTCCTTCTTTTCCACTTCCAGATCTAAGCTGACAAAAGCCCACATCTTTCTTCAATTCCCTCCCGCAAAATCTCTCTTTCTTTGTCTTAACCAACAAAGAAACAGAAATCTTCCTCTCTGTTCTTCAATCACAAGTTTCCAGTCTTGAAGAAGCAACCCCACTTCAATTCATGAACTGGGTGTATTGATTTTTTGACTGTCATCTTTTCTTTCTTCAATTCTCGACTAGCTCTCCATCAGATGTGAGTTGGGGTGCAGGATTTTGGAGGAATTGAGGGCTTTTAGCCGTTGGATCGGGCTGTTGAGTTTGCTGAGTATGGATAACGGAGGTGTGGGGGCACCTTCGTCGATGACGTGCTCCGCCCCCAATAGGAACGGCGGCGATGCAGCGTTCGACCCGACCGGTCTACGGGTCCTTGTCGTGGATGACGACCCCATCTGTCTGAAGATCTTGGAGAGGATGCTTGGAAAGTGCCGCTATGAAGGTATTTGCCTTTTTGGTTGAACTCTAATTCGGTTTTTGGGTTCGGTTCTAATTCATAGATTTGGGTTCTTCCTTTTGTTTGAAATTGCAATCTCTAATAACAGTTTAGTACTGGATTCTGCTGTTGTGGTTGGCTTTGTAATTGACTTTGTTCTTTTCAACATGTGCTGTCGAACTTATGTGATTCTAATTGCTGTATATCTGTTGTAATCCGACAAGTATGATTTGATATATATATCTATATATATCTATATATCTATTTGGGATCTGATCTCAAACCCAATTGATTTGAGACCCAGTTGATTTTACGGTGATATAAGTATCGGAATTTACAAGTACCATTACCATGATCTGATTCCAGCCGTTTTAGAAACATGGGTATTGCTTAACTAATCATTTCTTTTCTGCAAAATGATCAACTTTGGAGCTCTAGTAGTACTTTTGCTTTTGAAATATTTTGCTTTCGTTTAATCTGTTAAGAATTTTTAATCCTATGATGTGTTTGTTGTCTCTAGTTCTATCCTCCTCCTCATAGCAACTCTTTTCATCTCATTGGTTTTGTAGTAAACGACTCTTCTGTTTATAAGAAACTGATATGCTGCAGATTTGAGTACCCATGTTGTAGAAAGTTAAATATTATTGGTAGGTTTTGCTGGAATTAGATGGCTTTCTTTTTTAGAGATTAGTTTGTGGGTATTCAACTGATTATTTTGAGTGATATCTCTTTGTTGGAATGTATTCAGTTACAACATGTTCAAAGGCTGTGGTTGCCTTATCGATGCTTAGAGAGAGGAAAGATGGATTTGATCTTGTTTTGAGTGATGTCTACATGCCGGACATGGATGGTTTTAAGCTCCTTGAGCGCATTGGGCTAGAGATGGACCTACCAGTTATCAGTGAGTGCATATCTTTTCTTCCATGAAATTGCTTCATCAGACAACCCAAATGCATGATTTCCTGATTCTGATAAATTTTTGCCATGTACAGTGATGTCATCTGATGACGGGAAGGATGTTGTTATGAAAGGAGTCACACATGGAGCATGTGATTACCTCATAAAGCCGGTGCGAATTGAAGCAGTAAAGAACATATGGCAGCATGTGGTTAGGAAGAAGAATAATGAACGTAAAGAATTAGAGCAATCAGGTAGCGTGGATGACAGCGACAAACCTCAGAAACCATCAGATGATGCAGATTATGCTTCCTCTGCGAGTGAAGCGTGCTGGAGACATCCAAAGAAAAGGAAAGATGAAGACGAGGAGAGCGAGGATCGTGAGGATTCTTCCACTTTGAAGAAACCACGAGTGGTGTGGTCAGTTGAGCTGCACCAACAGTTTGTTGCTGCTGTCAACCAACTAGGCATTGAGAGTAAGAGCTCTGTTTATTTATTCATATCATTTTTCCATAATTTTGTGATGAATTATGTTAATCCTCTACCAAAAATATCCCATGGGACAATCTGAGTACTTGATGTTCTGCAATTGGATGCCAGCAAATAAAATGTTCTGCAATTAGATGGCAAGAAAGACATGCATCATTGGCGCCATTTAAACATAAATGAGGATGAATATTTGAACTAATAATCAGGTTTTGTTTTGTGGGCATGGAGCCATGCACCTCCAGTTCTGGAGCTTGTTATATCAAAAAGTGGAGCATTGAAACATGGGTTCTGCTTGCACAGACCCCAGGCATGGGGAACTATTGATGTTGTGGATCATCATGTAGTTGTGTGATCATTTATCATTTGTGAGCTTTTCAGTTCCTTTTTTCAGGAGCCTGCTCTAATGCTTGATACTTTCCTTCATTGACACAGAGGCGGTTCCTAAGAAAATCCTTGAGCTGATGAATGTTCCCGGCCTTACAAGAGAAAATGTTGCCAGTCACCTTCAGGTATAGTTTTTAGTTTGAGCGAAAGATGCTACTCATCACTGAGAGTTCTGCACCCAAATAAGATTGCTTCTACTTTCAATGTCATGCTAGAAGCAACTTATCATACATTTTGTTTCAAATTTCACGAATGTCAAACCAGAAACATCAATTCACCAAAATTTGAAAATTCCAGAGATTTTCTGTTCTTGTGCAACAAGTAACATCATTTCTCTGTAATTTGTATTTGACATTTTGTTTAATGCTGATTGAGAAATTTGGTTTTTCCCCAATCATGTGTGGCCTGCCTTTCTGTAATTTGGTACATTAATATTGTGGCCCATTTTTGCAGTCAGCCATTCCTGAATATCTCCCCCGTTGTGTATGGTCCTAGCTATCTGATTGGTAATGGACAATGCAGCCAAAGGTAGAATTGGTGATTGAGGGATCATCCAGGGTGGCTGTCATATGAAACATCTTGGGCCACAAGAGTTCCCACTATACAGTTAATTACGCTTAACAAATGTTTCGATTGAACAGATCGGATTTCATATTTACGCTCATAACGTTTAAACTAATGTTTCGATTGGGCAGAGATTGTATTCCATATTTTCTTATTGGCTAATGACTAATGCTCACAACTGTATGAAACAGAAGTACCGGTTGTACCTTAAAAGAGTGAGTGGAGTATCGCAGCATCCAGGTGGAATTAATACACCTTTTGTGGGTGCTCCTGAAGCAACTTTTGGATCTATTTCTTCACTTGATGAATTCAATTTCCAAGCCCTTGCTGCCTCGGGTCAGCTTTCCCAACAAAATCTTATGACACTTCAGGCAGGACTCGGAAGGACAAGTTCAAATGCTGGCATAGGAATCTCTCTTGCCGATCAAATGAACCTCTTAAATTCCAATACACAGATTGCAAGCTCTCCTAAAGTAAAATATGACGGACAACAGCTAAGCAGCAAACAGGTCAACTTGCTTCATGGGCTACCAACTAATATTGAACCCAAACAGCTAGCACTTTTGCATCAACCCATCCAGTCAGTCAGGAATATGGAATCACAAGTGAGAGAGGGAAACTCTGGTTTTCTGAACTTACCATCTACAGTCCCAAGAACTGGATCTGCTCATGGGGATGCTATTCATGGCCACCAGAACAGTTCTATTATGATGCAGATGACTCAACATAGACCACAATTCCCATTGTATCAAAACCAAAGCCAAAGCCAAAGCCAAGGTCAAACACAAGTAGATATCTTGCAACAGTCACGACCAAAGGGACAGTTACTGAATGAAATGGTAAGCAATCATTCTTCAGGGCTTCCACCATCCATTGCGCAACAAATATTTCCAAATGATATGGCTAGTCAGGTCTTGGGAAGAAGTGGAGATGTCATGAATGGTAGAGATGCTCCAAATGGTATTGCTAGTCAGGTCTTGGGAAGAAGTGGAGATGTCATGAATGGTAGAGGTGCTCCAAATGATATTGCTAGTCAGGCCTTGGGAAGAAGTGGAGGTGTCATGAATGGTAGAGATGCTCCATATGTTACGGTCTCGGAAACTCTATCAGTTGATTTTCCAGAACTGTCAAAAAATGGTTTTCCTCTTGCTAGTACAGCTGGATTTTCTAGTTTTACGCCTAACGGAATGTTTCATGAAGCCATGCCAATGAAAGGAAGCTTTGGAGGACTTGATAATGCCACTGCAAGAGGTCCCCGGGGCCTCCTCCTAAGTTATGGCCACTTAAGTGAACTTTCCTGTAGCAATCTTCCTTATGATCCGACTCATCTTTTGAACCCCATAAAGAATGCTCCTGATTTAAGGTCGGTGGTGTTGAGTCATCAAGGTCTTTCTGCTGCTCTAACAAATGGGCAGAATGTGAACTTGTGTGCTGGTGGAAAAGGAATGGTGCTAATGAGAGCAGATGGAAATAGGAATTTGCAGAGCATTTCTCAATCCCACAGCAATCTTCCAGGTGACAATTCTAGTGGAGTAAAGGTGGAGAATGTGCCCAACATGAGTTGCGAGAGCACTCTACTCACTGAACAATATGGTCAAGATGATCTCATGAGTGCCTTCTTCAAACAGGTCAAATTTCTCTCTACAGTTTTAATCTTAACTGCTTTTGCCTATTTTCCCTAGCATTTGGAATTGTTATTGCAGAATAGCAATAACACAGTTGTTTGTGCTGTGTGGCAAAATTCTTTTGCTAACATGCAGAATACTTCAGATCCTACTTCCTTGGTCTGATACAAGCATTTTGTGATGCCAGGAACTTTAAACCTTTCCAACAATCCTAAGGGCACGTTTGGTGTCAGGTGAGGAATCCACAGATTTAAGGATTCCCCACTGACCCTGGAATAGGGAGCATATATCCGAGAAAATTGGTATCGGTGTGTAGTTCCTCAAAAATGAGGACTTCCAAATCCTATAGGGTGGTTAGGGCCTGAAAATCCTCAAAAATGAGTATTTCCATTGCCCAAATCCTGGGGGATTTACAGCTTCCAGACATGGGTTTTCCATGACTTTGTGAGTTATCCATTTTACTCTGCTGAAATACTGATTGACTGCCTTTTGAGTTCATCCAACTATCCCTATTGTAAAACTTGAATCCTAGCGTGCCAAATTCCTCTAAGCACTTAACTCTAATCTTGTTCAAAATCTATAGCTAATACCATCCAGCTTGGAATACCCACTCAGAAATTGTAGTGTTTTCCTTGTTTTTCTATCCCAAGCCGTGGGTTTATTTCTCACCTCTTCAGGACTGGTAAGCGGTAACCTGTCCAGAGATCTGTTGTTACATGATCATATTCTGAGTATCTTTGGATATTGTGAGGAGGAAATATGTCAATGTGCAGTGTATTATTGGCATTTTTATTCACCTCAAGTATTCAGCTAATAAGAGGACCATCTCTTGGTGATACTGATTCCATCATCTGTTCACTCGAATTTGCAATGGATGATTAGCATTGTTCAATGGAAGGGTTTATTTTTATCACATTGCATATTACTGTTTGTTCACAACATCACTTCATGGTTGGCCTTGTTTATGAATGCTTGAGCCAAATAAATGGAGAAATAAGTTGGCGTGTGCTTTAGTTTGAACTTTCACAAGTTCTAAAACATTCTACAATTTAGTGTTTAAATATAGCTAGCATCTTATCATCTAAAATTTAGTTTTCAGCAGTGTGGAGGAGTCAAGACTGGTTGAGTTTGAGTTTAATATTGATGAGGTACCATTGATAACATTCATGTGCAGGACTTTACCTGATTCTATTCGTGATGGTGCCCGATGCATACAGTTTCTCTTCATATGGATGTAATGTGCTAGAATGTTTCAAATTTACATCAAGAATCTTGTCATTTGGAGCTCTTTAGGCTCTCTCTCAAGGGGTGTTTGTGAGCTGACTGATGGAAGCTGCTTCTAGATGAAGAGATGCAGTGAAATTTGAAAGAAGGGTAAATGTCTCGGAAGACGAGTGAAAACTGTGTAACATAGATGGACAATATGCGAAAGTGTATGTATGGAGTTTTTTAGCTGTTTCTAGCTCAGGCTGACAAGGATGATCTAATTATGTGGGAGTTTGAAAGGTGACCATTTCTTAGAGCTATAGGATTATGATTCCAAGGCTTCAACTCCCCTAATCTGGAGTGAGGTTTTCTAACTCTTTAATAAGGTATTCAGCTTAGACTGAATTGTACAGATTTCATTTGATTGCTTGAGGCATAAATGTAGGTTATCCTTGGTTCATTTGCATGTATACTGAGTCCCAAGAGGGCTTTCTTATTCCATGTCCCTTCAGATTTTGATGGAGACTCAGGTTCTTATTCTGTTTTTTCAGGAGTGGAGATTTGTGATTTTGGTTTTCTTCCCCTTTTGACTTGTGAACTATGATTTGGAATCATTATAATGGAACTGCTATTTCTGTACATACATCTGTTTGATATTATCATTTAGTTTAAAATCTTTTTAAAGCTTAAGTTGAATGCATTGTTGTGGGTTGATGGATATCTCTATTGATTTGCCAGGCTTGCCCATTTGAATTATTTACATATCCATAACGAAAGTATGTGCACGTTGTAATTGTTATGCTTTGTTGGTTATGGAAAACTTAAAATTAAGCTTATGGTGATTTCGTGCATGTTAATTACAGGTATTCATCAGGTATTATCACATTGGTAATGCAGGTATCCAGTTTACTGAGCATTTCAAATGTTGTTTATGTTGTGGTTATAGAAACTTAAAATTTAAGCAACAAAAAATCCTTTATTGGGTATTTTGTTTCACTTGGTTTATATTAACAACTGTAAAGAGCAATAACCCCTTGTATTCGTCTGCAGTTTGGGTGCAGCATTAGACCAGCTGTGCAGCTTCATGTTTCTCTGCTCAATGTTCTCCTTATAGAACAGGAGAGGTCTTCCTTTAGTTTTGGATGATATGATCTTTAGAATAGATAGGCCATTAGATTGATCATGCAAATTTGCAGCCATCAACCTTTATCTAAAGGCCGGGATGTGGTCAACTTTGAGGACTCCAAAATAGTGTCTTCTTTGATGAGACGATTCTCATTTTTAACAAAGTTAGTTTCCACATTTTGAGTAAAACGCATTATTTAAATAAACACAAGTACCCCGTCTTTGCTTGATCTAATCTACTAATGTTACATGCCTTCCTACATATTGACACATTTCTACTCTATACATGTCATAATAATAGAAAATTTAAATTTTAGTAGTCAATTTATTGTTTATTTATCTTAATTTAACAAATTAATGATTAGAAAAATGTTAAAGCCTTAATTTTTATAACACGCCTCACCATGCTGGTCTAAAAGCTTTATTGGAAAAACCCTTGCATTCCAAATTATCAGCCTTGTTATTTTTTCTACCATTATATTTTTTTTTTGGGATTTTTACGAGAAAATTAAGCTTAAAATCAATTAAATAGTTTTACAAAGGAAGGTCATAAAATGACAAAATAATTGTTAGTATATTTTTTTTGGGATGAAATCACCTCAGTTGACGATATTGTTAACTTTCATTGCAAAAAACTGCTCCATATTCTTCTATCTAGTGGTGGAAAAGGTTATGAAAATCGTTGAATTTTGTGTTCAAGTGATCTTCCTTAAGTAGTATTGGCAATCTTCCTTAGGTGTGTGGGTCTAATGCTTAGTTTTTACACATTTGTTGCACCCCTCTGCATGATTTTGGAAAATCCAAGTTTGGACTACAAGGTGTTTGGTGGAATACCTAAATGAGGATTTTTTCTCTATTTGGCAGTGATTTCAAGTGAAGTTGGAGGGGATGAATTTGGGTATGCTTTTGTGAATATTTAGAGTTTGAAGCCATTTGTTTAGGGGAATTTCATAGGTCTTAATGTTTGTGAGCAACATATAGGGAGACATGTTGGGCAATCTTTGAGTAGTGAATGTTAGATTTTCTCGTATGTATTGTATTGTTTGTGTGGATTTTTAGATTCTAAGAGTATTTTTTCTTTTGTTAATCAGGAATCTTTGAATGAACTTTAAGAATGAATTTAATAGTGGACAGACAACACACTTCATCATGCGATTTGTGAATGACTCTTGCCAAATTTCAGCATCATCCCCTCCAAACCTAGGACAATCAGGTATGGAGACCATCGAAGAAGTAGAAGAAAACTTGCAGGAGGTTGACGATATCATCAATCAAGTTTATGATATCGTTATTTTGGGTAATTTCGTCCAAAAAATGTACGAACAATTATCTCGCCATTTTATGGTTTTTCTTCATAAAACCGTTTAATTATTGTTTAAGCTTACTCTTTTTTTTCTTTTTTTTTTTTGTAAAATCCCTTATTTTTATGCTTCATTTTATAGTTGAGATTATTTATGTAATTGATTTTATTTTTAATTAGATTGAATAGCTTTACATCCTTTTCCTCTTTTTTTTTTCTTTTGTCATTTTTTATTATTCGCTTTGTGGTATTTGTATAATTTCACATTTTCACTCACTTAAATTTTGAAAAGTCTTTTATGCAAAAACTAAATAAATAGACAAATTTAAGCTATAAATTCTTTTTTCTTATTCGAAATTAGATATATTTTTTTTAAATTTCTTCTAATCATTCTCTAGTATATCTTTCTCATGGGCTTTGCTCTAGTGTAATATAATCAAGGAAAATCTTCAAATAAGACCTTAAGTTTTTACCTTATTTAAAAAAAGGACATAAGTTTTAAAACTTTTCAAATTAGTCCCTATATTTTCCTTTGAGTTTTCAATTAAGGACAACCAGTCATTTAAAGGTATTTCTTGGCGACTTTTTCCCTCAGTATTTTGAAAATATCAAAATTACCCTTCGTGTAAAGCCGTGACATGGCTTCCGTGACCACTACATGTGCCGATCGCTGTGGGAACATTGGTTGTCATTGAAGAAAATATATAGGAAGTGAATGAGAGTTTTATTTCAATAAATGGTAATTTGGGTATTTTAAAAAATCCAAAAAAAAATTGTCAAAAAATAGCTTTAAATGGATGGATGTCCTTAATTGAAAACTTCCTGCAAAACTTAGGGACTAATTTGAAAATTTTTGAAAATCGTGTCCTTTTTTGAAATGAGATAAAAAATTAAGGCCTTTTTTGAAATTTTCCCCATAATCAAATATAGAAGTTCATCTTATAGTTGAAGATTGGTGTGGACTGGAGAGAGAGATAGAAGTTCATCTTATAGTTGAAGATTGGTGTGGACTGGAGAGAGAGAGAGAGAGAGAGAGCACTCCGGGCCTGTCTCACTATCTATCCTTGAGACCCATCACTATCTATCCTTGAAACCCAGCAAGTTGCTGAGAATATTTTAAACCTACTTTTTTTTTGTTGTGCATTTTTTTTTTTTTTAAACCCCCGCACATGCAAGGTGTGAGCGGGGTCCCACTTTAATTTACATGGAAAGATCAAGACTCTCATGTGACTCGATACTTGCAAACACTATAGTCAGGCAAGTCAAATGAGTTGCCAAATATACCAAGTACTGACTAGCTTTGATTTTCAAATCATGATCAAGCCCAAAGAATATAACAGAAGTGGACTAATGGTTTCCATATGGGCTTCTTCCATGGCATTGGTGTCGTCTTTCATGGACCTTAAAAGGGTTGACCCCTCTCATGGGTGGTCCCCCATAGGAAAACTACTTGCACTCCAGGGATGCTCCCGAGATGGGCTCGGGCTAGGCACTTAACGGCCCGTGCCGGGCTTGTGTTTCTAAAGTCGGGTTTGTCTCTTGGATGTGCGAACTCACCTACCAACTTGGCTTGTTTAGGAGTTGGATAAGTGGGAGTAACCTGTAGGATCTTATACCCCATTGATCTACCACTTATCCCAAAACCAATTGGTGATGGAAAACGGTAGAACAATAGTTTTATGGTGAGGGCGATGGCTCAATCACAATTATGACCGCTCAGAAGCAAAGGTGGACGTTGACCTCAACATTCCTTCCTCAACGACACACCCGCCGCGACTCCTGTTGCGCAACTCGTAAAACGCGTATCCCGTGACTCGAACACCCGACCTACCAGGCTCTGATACCACTTGAAAGTCTCAGCCTTAACACAGGCTCAAGTCCCAATAACTCAAACTCTATTAGATTTCAATAAAGATGAAAAACTATGTAAATTTTACCAAAACACAGATAAAATCAAGCAATCACACAGAGAAACAGAACACACGAATTATACGTGGAAAAACCCTACACGGGAAAAAAACCACGGGCCTTATCATTTAGGCCAACAGACAACCAAGCACTAAATCAAATGAAAGTTACAAGTAAGAACTCACACCCCTTTCCCAGTTGGTGATTCAACCTAAGGACTATGCTCACTTGCCGACCACTCGCCGTACACTTTCGCCATGCTTGAACTGATCATCTTGAATGCGTCTTCAAGATGATTCAACTTCGGATGAGAAGAAAAACTCCAATGCTCAGAACTTCAGATCAGCAGAATATATGCTTTAGAGAAGAAGACTAGATTACTCTTTGTTATGATGCTAGGGTTAGAAAAACCAGAGAGTCATCCAAAAGGTACTCCCACGAGTATATGTGCTCCCAATATATATGTTTAGGTCATCCACACAAAAGGAGAGAAAAAAATTGTCAGATCCGAATTTTTCCCGCGCTCGAGCGCATCAAGGAAGATGTGTGAAGTCCGGAGTTAGAAGCTTCGTGCGCTCGAGCGCGCATGTATGTGCTCGAGCGCCTGGGTTGAGAAAAAGTCTCTTGAAGCAGTCCTTCTAACAAAACTCATTGTAAAATGCAATCCCGGTTTTGTCCACAATCCAAAGAATTAGCCAACACACTCATGAAACCTAACATAACCTTCAGCCAAAGCCCATGCATACCAGTTTGGGCCATTACGTCTAATAAGGTGAGATTAGCACATTGATAGCACCAAACCAAGCAACTTGTTTTTGGTCTAGGACCACGGTTTGCATCCGGAGGTTGTAGGTTTGAAACTGCACTACTACACAGGGGCTGCAGTGGAGTTTACCCAGCTTCTCTTTGGGCTCGGAAGGATTAGTCCAGCCCAAATGATTGAGAACCCTCCTATAACAAAAAATAAAATAAAATAACCAAGCAACTTGTTTGGCTTCTTGACTGAGAAGGAAATGAAGTTGCAAGTGGCACAATCTTTGCAAAACAACAATAATAAAGTTTTCAAAATGTGTGTGATCAGGTTTCCAGGGCACTGATCATCTTAATTTAGGCTTTGTCTTATTTATTTAAGGTTAGCATTGTGAGTTACGATTTTCTCCTTTTCCTTCCTTTTTTCTCAGTATTCAACATGTCATTGATGAACATTGGTCTTTTCCTTATTTTGATTCTTTGTACATGTAATACTTGCATGGGCGACCAAAGTAGGGTGAAGTGTAAACTGTTTCGATTGTTGGGTTAATTATCTTATATTTCAGGTTAACTACTCTTCTAGGTAATCCAGATCCATGTTAACCAGTTTTCTTCGTCAGCCAGAATCCAGGTTTATGGTTTAACAGTATTTTGGTTTATTGTACTAGGTTTTCTTAGAGCTCAAGAAAGATTAAATTACAAATATGATGTAACTAGTACACTCTAACCCTAGAAGAGAAGGAAAAGGGAGGACGTAAAAGAAAAAAAAAAAAAAAGCTTTCTTTCAATGACACAGGCACATAGCCGAACCACATAGATCTTGTTGTATACGATTGCTTTTTTATATTTGCATAATGCCAATCACTGCTAAATGTAATTTCAAATGTCGACCAACAAAGGTGGAAAGAATTGCCAAATGAGAACATATCATAGAGAAGAGTCGAGACCAACTAGCCCCTACTGGAAGGCATAATCAATCTTGCCCCTACTGGAAGGCATAATCAATCTTAATAGAGGTTATTGGCATAAAATTTCCAAAATGGGAAAATATAGAGAAGACAACTTATTTGAATAACCTACAGACCTACCTACCAATTGTAGAAGTAGGCTCTTCCTGAAGTCATCTTTCCACAAATATGTTTTCAGCCTTTCATATACATTTCTTTGCATCTTAAACTTCTTATGACTCTCTTCCTTCACAGCCACTTTTCATGTTCTTTTGTGTTTTACCATGTACCAAGTGTGAGCATGGCAGAACAAGCCTCATTCTCATTGTTAATGAGATTGGGAGAATACGCTTTAAGCTCATCTAGATTGATAAGATAGAACTAAGATTATGATGATGACAATAACATGAGTTGTGGGGATGAGTCTTTCTCTGACTGCAACTAAGAAGTGAATCTATGAGCATGATGGAGGTCGAAAATAAAAGGAGGGTTTGTATTTTGCATAGATGATGCAAAATGGGAAACCTAAATGATGCAACTTGCATCTTTCTGCAGAATGATTTTTATTACATTGGAAGCTAATTTTCTCTGGTATTCCACCCAAGTATTGTTATATTAGTCAAAGTGATATCCTTGCACATTTCATTGAATATAGTCATATTAAACATCTTGGATGGGTAAAAGATATTGAGCACCTTTTCTTATTCATTTCTAAGAATGAGGATGATATGATTGATGCTCGTATGGGCTCCCCATGGAGGATGGCAGGCCAACAACTGGCAGGTACATGCCGGGTGCCAAGTTTCAATCATTTTCGAGCACATGTAGTTGAATCAATCCCCCGTATGGGTTCATTTGTTGAGACTAATGATTGAATATTGGCAACAGGAACATATAATGATGATAGTACAAGTATCGGTATTTTCCTTTGAATCAACCAAGTAACAAGGGAATCTAAGGAAAAGAAAGGTCACAAGGCCCTTTATATTGTTGGAAGTACATGGAATTTCAAGATGGATTTTCAAAATTTTTGATCCGCTTGAAATAGGAATCAAACACCCAAAAGGTGAAGAACCCGGTCCCAATATCTTTAAACTCTGATCTCATGCATTAAGATAAGAGATCCATTAAAAAAAGATAGATCAAGAGGAACAAGCAAACATAACTAGAAGATCTACTAAAACAAAGAAGTTGTAGATCTATACCTTAGGAACTTGGTTGCGCTCAAATCGAGAACTTGACTAGTTAATTCCACGAAATGCTTTTACAGATTTGATCTCCTTAACCTTTGTATTCTTCCACGCTTTAACCATCTTGCAGATAACTTCCCAAAGAGAATGGTGGAATCTCTTAAGAGAAGAAACCTTAGGCATGGATGCTTGGTATGGGACGTCCACCCCTAGCCTCTATATATAGGTTTTGGTAAACCTCCTCTTGGTTCATAATTAGAAGTCTCACTTCTATTATTAGTATATGTCCTATTCCTTCTTTCCTTAAGAGTTCTAATTAGAGTAGAAACTTCTTTTCTTAGGGCTAGCATGTGGACCACTAGGAATTTCTTAGAAACTAGCTCCAACTGAGATATTTAGACCCCACATCTCATGTGTAGTCCAGATCCACAGTTAATTGTAAATAACTCCACTAAATAAATGCAATGGCACTACAGTCTTAGGAATATTTACATGAAGACCCTAATCTTCCCAATTACTGCAAGTAGGTCCCTCCATCAATTACATCCATGGATTTATTGGAATAAATCTGTCCCTCCAAATTAGATTCACATTTTATCATCTTTGTGACCCAATTAATCACAATAATCATCAGTATCATCTGATTAACTCTTAATCAAGATGGGTGCGCACTTACCAATGATAAAATTCATTAACTGGCATAATGTGATATTTTTCTCTTAGAGGATAGATTCTATCTTGAGAATTATATGTTCCTACAGTCCCACGTACCCACGACATCGAAGTGTTGACCTACAGTTGGCCGCACTCATTGGTGACTTAAAGTAAATGTATAGCAGAAGCTTGAGTCCATTAATCTTTCATGATTAAGAGCCTATTGTTTGGGAATTATGAGAGCAATTCTTAACCAGAGACAGATTTGCATAAGGTGTTACTCATGGTCTTTCAGTACATCCAATGCACTAGCACAACAATCCAGAGTCTTACAATCTGATGCTTTAGACAAACCACACTATCTTATAGTGACTGTGGTGCTACAACCTTGTACATATGAGATGTCTGTCTCATCACTGGTTGTGAAATTCCTTCAAGTATAAGATTTGTTATCAATATTTCCTGTATGCGAATTTCATCCACACACATGGATTACATTTAATATACTTGTGGGCTCCGGTTCATCTCATGAACCATCTTGTCATTTTGTATTAGTTATGTACAACCATAGAATAAAATCCCATTCATCATATGAATATAGCATGAAAATAATTAATCAATTAAGGAATAAATCAATTTATTCACATCATCCACCGGATTGATGACATACAATCTAACATATATATGCCTATGTCCACGTCAAAATGGACCTTAGTTGTCCATAGTTGCAAGGACTATATTTACAAACAGTTGACATAAAATATTTCTACACATCAAGTATGAACATCTCCCAAACTTTTGCTAGACATGTAGAGCTTTTTTTGTTAACCTAGCCAAGCCGGCTGAGACCCAAGTGAGAGCCTACACACACATGGGAAGACAGCCCTCTCAAATGAGAAAGGAGGCCGCACACATGGAAAGAAAGTCCACACAAGTGGGAAGAGAAACCCGCACACGGGGGAAGAAGTGGCATACCTAGGGTTCAAGCCCTGGGCAGCCAGGTGAGGACTGTCATTCCTTACCATTCGGGTAATGAGCTGTTCCCTCTCAACATGCAGAGTTGACCACATGTATTGAAGGGGAATTTGAAAATTCGTATTGGAGAACAGGTAATTCATAAATCTCAATTACATAAATTTCTTCAAGAATCAATAGCCTACCCGTCAAACGGGGTCAAATGAAGCAAAGGGCTGGACAATAGTTATTCAACGACATAATAAAAAACAGAAACCAAGGAGAGCTCTCTCTAGTGAAAGAATAATAAAAAAATATAATCAATTATATATATATATATATATATATATATATATATATGAAACGAAGTGATTTCCAATTGCCAATTCATTGTCAATTTCAGATTTATTTTGACTGTCTTATAATTTCTAACCTCCTTCTAATACTAGGCCCTACCAACTAATGGGCCATTAATCCTACTAAGTAATGGCCCATTTAATATCCAAATGCAACACAGAACGTTAGCCCATTAATCCGTAATTGCCCATTTAATTCCAAATGCAACACAAAACGTTTCTATTCCTAATTTCCTCTTCCTTTCCTCTTACCCAACGCAGAACGCAGGAAAGAAGCGTTTCTTTTCTCATCATCGATCTCATTCATTCCTTGCATTTCTGTAACGTCCGCTCGGCAAGGAGTGTTTTTCTTATCATCATTAATCTCATTCATTCCTTGCATTTTTGTAACGTCCGCTTGCAAAGGCTTCTCATTATTTCTGCTATAATGCTCAGAAATTTTTCACTACGATTCCGGGGAATCTTGGAGAGCTCGATTGCTAGGATGCAAACCTCCTCTCCCTACTTTTATATCTCTCTCTCACTTCAAGGTCGTCTTCTTCTACAATCATTTCTAAAGTCCGCTTGCAAAGGTTTGATTACATTTTGGTTTTTTCTGCAACATTTCCCCAATCACCAGGATAGAGGTAATGAATCTTTCTTTTCTGAATACTTTTCGTTTTTGTTATTTTTCTTCATCTTTCCATTTTGTATCAATTTTCATTTTTTCTCCCTTATCATGTAACTTGGTCTGGATACACACATGGTGTTTGGAAAAATGCCACTGCGAAAGGCTTGACTACATTTTGGTTTTTGCTGCAACATTTCCCCAATCACCAGGATAGAGGTAATGAATCTTTCTTCTTTGAACCACTTTTCGTTTTTGTTATTTTTCTTCATCTTTCCATTTTGTATCGATTTTCATTTTTTTTCTACCTTATCATGTACCTTGGTCTGGATACGCACATGGTATTTGGAAAAATGTCATTGTGAGATTTGATTATAACATTTAGCTTATTGATTGGGTTCACATGAATGTGGGATTGATTAATTTGATAGTAGGATAGTTTTGGATGGAGTGATGGATTTGTCACGATTTATGATAATATATGTGTCTTTGTGTGTTGTGTACATACTATTTTCTAATTGCCATCAGAGAAAGATACACATGGAAAGAATAGGGTACAACTGAATCTATAGTATCATATATGTCTTTGTCTGTGTCTTTATGAGTTTTGGCCACCTTGATCATTGCTTGATTTTTTTCCCCCAAATGTGTTTGGTTGGAAATCAATCTTAGGATACATTGTTGGCTTGTACTATTTGCTAATTACCATCAGAGATAGATGTTAGAAAAGAATTATCAATGATAATAGGCTTTGATTGGATGGATTGCCTGAGTCGCGGGTCACGCTCTCCTTAAGGCAATAAATGCCCCCACACCAGATAGATGTCTGCAAATGGGTTATTAGAAAATTTGCCTCCAAGATAAAACAGGCCCAGAATGTTGGACTGTAGTTTGCAGTACCAAAGACCAACTTGTTGATCACCAATGGTCCACCCAGAACACTTGAAGATTAATGGCTAGATGGGTGGATGAGACCACCAGAATAATTGTTAGATGGGCTGAAATAGATACTAGAAATGGCTAGAAGAGATATGAGAAATCTGTTAAAGAGTGGGGAATGGCCACAGGATTTAAAGGCTTTGATGAGGTGTATCTCCAAAGATGAGACCGTTGGAAGATGTCCAATAGTGCTCGACATTCGTTATCAGGACAACAACTGCCACATGGTTGTTAAAACTACCTTGTTGTCCAATCAAACATTGGGCCTAAAAGAATCCCAACTCATCCCGGAATGGGATTGGGTCAACCCAAGTTGGGCCCAATAAAGCCCAAAATAAAGACCTATTAAATAGCTTCAAGCCTAAGTCCAGGTCCAAACACTTTATACCAAGACAATAAGCTTTTCAAAAGAATCATATATAAATGACATCCTCTTTATAACCATATCCGATGTGAGATGGAGGATAACATGCTAATAGGCTACAAAAAGATTATGAAAATTTCCAACATTCCCCCACAATTTTCATAATATTTTAAATCGTCCCTACCAATTTTGAAACACATCTAACAAAATAAATAAATAAATAAATAAAAATGTGTGTTCTGAGCATTGGAAAATGAATGTATACATGAGGGTGTCTATAGACTTGAACCCCCACTTAGTTCGAGTACATCAACGCTTACTTAAGTACTTAGTGAACTTCGTCTTGATCTAAGGACCACAATTGGCAAACCGGGTATACCGAACACATGCATTTCCTGAAAAATATTGGTGATCTTAGAAGCCCTCACGTCAATGCCTAACCCAAAAGTCTCATAGGAAGCGGCCTCACTTCCACACTTAAATAGGTGAATCTATTTGAAGTGCATATGTATGACTTGCACCCCTCTATACAAACATAGACTCATTAAGAGTAATAACTCAACCTCCATTTCCATACAGACATGCACTGATAAACCTTAGATGAGAATGGAGATTTTAATCTCTCCTTTTAGTGCACATTCCATCACCTCTATGACTTGTTCTTCCTATTGAACCTGAAAATTTGATACTATAACTTAGTCAGGTTGGGTTACCATCATAGATGATGATTCATTTAAGGGCTTCAACCCCATCCCCTTGGACGTTGTCCAGATCATTTCCCTTGCAAGGCCCTTTGTAAAAGGATCCGTCAAATTGGCTTTCGATCGAATATGCTCAATAGTGATAACTCCATTTTTAAGAAGTTCTCGCACATATCTATGCCGTAAGGCAATGTGCTTGGACTTACCATTATACCCACTATATGCCCGTGACAACGTCGATGTGCTATCACAATGTAAAGAAACAACTGCTACTGGTTTAGGCCAAAGAGGAATCTCTGTTAGTAAATCCCTTAACCATTCAGCCTCTTTACCTGCTGCTGCCAAGGCACAAATTCTGACTCCATTGTAGAATGAGTTGTGCATGTTTGCTTTTTAGAAGCCCATGAAACTGCTGCCCCTGCAAGCATGAAAATCCATCCACTTGTGGATTTAGAGTGATCCGAACTTGTAATCCAACTTGCATCAGTGTACCCTTCAAGTACAACTGGTTCCCGACTATAATGTAAAGCATAGTCCATGGTCTTTTTCAAATAACTAAAAACCCTTTTAATAGCATCCCAATGCATGTGTCCTGGATTACTGGCAAATCGGCTCAATACCCCCACAACATAAGAAATGTCAGGACGAGTGCAATGCATCACATACATTAAACTGCCAACTACACTAGCATATTCCAATTGAGAAATTGATCTATCATCATTCTTTACCAATTTAATGCTAGGATCTATTGGGGTAGAGGCCAACTTAGAATTTCCACTGTCATATTTATTAAGTATATTTTTTATGTAATCAGATCGAGTAAGAGAAATACCATTTTCTCCTCTCAAAATCTTTATGCCCAAAATAAGATTGGCATCCCCCAAGTCTTTAATGTTAAAGCATGATGATAAAAATTCTTTGGTTTCTAAAACAATAGCACGATCAGTACAAAAAATAAGCATATCATCAACATATATGCATATAATGACACCTCTTTCATGTGAAAATTTATAATAAACACATTTATCCGCTTCATTTACTTGAAAACCATTGGAAATGATGATACTATCAAATTTATCATGCCATTGTTTTGGTGCTTGTTTGAGGCCATATAAGGATTTAATGAGCTTGCATACTTTATATTCTTGACCTGGCATAACAAATCCCTCAGGTTGATGCATATATATTTCCTCATCTATATCACCATGCAAAAATGCAGTTTTAACATCCATTTGATGTATTACAAGGTTATATATAGAGACAATAGCAATAAGGATTCTAATAGTAGATAATCTTGCAACAGGAGCATATGTATCAAAATGATCTATACCTTCCTTTTGGCAAAACCCCTTAGCCACTAATTTGGCTTTGAACTTTTCCATTGACCCATCGGATCTTAACTTGCGTTTCAAAATCCATTTACATCCAATGGGTTTTAACCCTGGTGGTAAATCTACTAATTTCCATGTATGATTAGCCATAATAGCATCCATTTCATCATTGATAGCCCCTTTCGAAAATGAAGCATCTCTAGAGCTCATTGCCTCATTAAAGGTTAAGGGGCATAATCAATATTTGATATCAAAAAAGAGTTCTTTAAAGTGGACTTATCTCCTTCTACAAGATATAAATAAAAATCAGACCCAAACTTATATGAAGGATCTTTCTTGGCCCGTTTACTCCGCCTAGGTATAATCTCAATTTGGGATTAATGATCCTCGTCAATATTTATATCATATTATGTTCATCATAGAAGATGTTCTAGGTCCAACAGAGTTTGAAGGGCCAATAGATAAGTTTCTTTTGAAAGAATTTTCATAGAATTCTGCATCACGAGACTCAATAATAACATTTTTATGTTAAGAATCTGTAGGCCTTACTATTTAAAACATATCCAATAAAAACACATTCAATAGCCTTTGGTCCTATTTTAGAAATCTTCGGATCCGGTAATCTAACTAGAGCCCTACAGCCCCAAACTTTAAAATATGAAAGATTTGATGACCTTCCATTCCATATCTCAAATGGGGTGAGACTAGTATTTTTGTCTTGTATGCGATTTAATATATAACATGCAGTTAATAAGGCCTCTCCCCATAAATTTTTATTTAGGCCAGAACTAATTAACATAGAATTTACCATTTCAACTAAGGTTCGATTTTTCCATTCCGCTAAACCATTTTGTTGGGGAGAATAAGGGGCTGTGGTCTCATGTCTAATACCTTTGGATTCACAGAATTCATCAAATGCCCTAGAGGTATATTCACCTCCCCTATCACTTCTTAAGGTTTGGACCTTTGAGGCTAATTGATTCTCAACTTCATTTACATAAGAATTAAATTTAGATAAAGCTTCATCTTTGGTATGCATTAAATAAACATAAGTAAACCTTGAGTGGTCATCTATAAAAGTAATAAAATACCGATTTCCTCCCCTGGTTATGATTCCATTTAACTCACATATATCAGAATGAATAAGTCCTAATTTTTGTGAGTGTATTTCTACAGAGGGAAAAAGTTTCCGAGTTATTTTAGCTTTAACATAAATATCACATTTATCACTTTTTTTATGATCACATTTTGGAATTAATCCTAAATGAATCAAAGATCTGATAGATTTAACATTCACATGACCTAACCTAGCATGCCAAGTATCAAAAAATACAATCAAATAAGCAGAAGGAGAATATTCATTATTGATATTAATTTTGAACATTCCATTGCTAGCATAATCCATGCCTACATATATCCCATTTTTCATCAAAATGAACTTATCTGCCTCGAAAACCAATTTGAAACCATGTTTAACCAAAAGGCTGGCACTAATTAGATTTTTTCGAATTTCGGGCACATACAGGACTTCATTCAAGGTGAGAAGTTTGCCGGAGGACAAGTTAAGGTCTACTCTTCCATACCTGACCACTTTAGAAGTGGACAAATTTCCCATATACAATTCATGGCCATCTCCTTCATTAACAAATGTTTTGAATAGTGTCTTATCATAGGAGACATGACGAGTAGCCCCAGTGTCAATCCATCACTCTTTATCATTTCCCACCGTATTAACTTTAGAAATGACTGCTGCAAAATTTTCTTTAGTCATATGTGCTTGATCTTTAGTATTTTTCTTAGATTTATCCTGTTTCTCTCGTTTGAGAATCCGATAATCCCGTTTAAAATGACCCGGTGTCACGACCTGGGCCCGAGACCCGGCAAACCCGAGCCGTGATCAGCATACTTTCTCCCGTAAACCCCGAATTAACCTAAGTTAAAACGAGATTCACAAGGGATATCATACTCAAAGTACCTGTCAAATACAAAACTTTTGCGGAAACAATATATATTTGACAATAACAACTTATCATTTACATGTATACAAAAGAAAGTTCTTATACATGTATCGTTTTCAATATACAATTGTCAAATGCTGCATATTCAAAAATACTATGCAGACAACCATTAATTACATTTCCAAAGTATTAATTACATTCTCAAAATGAATTTATAAACAGTCCTCAAAACCTTTCTCAAAATGTTTATCAAAATGTTCCAATCGCACTCGGTACCAAGTCAAATGGTATCCTGCCGATTCCACTCTATCAGACCTCCTGGAGGAACCGGAGCGGTCTCCTCCGCTGCCGCCGGGGGCGCTGCTGCACCGGCATTGGCAATCGGGCCTGTAATGCCATCAATAACACTAATGAACACGACGGTTCAACAATGTATAAACAATTCTTGTAATAGTATATTAACACATTCATATTGCATTAATAACATATTCAATGCTAGAAAAATCTAGACAATTCTATAATAACAATAAGAGACAATGACAATCAATATTCATGTACGAATTGACAACTACCATAGCATTCATTGCATTGTATTTCAATTCATTTCATATTCATTTTCCCTCAAAGGAAGGATTATTATTTACCATCTCCCCTTAAAGGGAGGATTCATCTTCCAATAGAAGGCATCAATCAATACCCGAAGATACGATCGGAATTTGGTGGGACTTACTAGTGTCCGGGCCAGGGACAACTAGCATCACCACGGAGCTTCGGAACACCCCAATATCCATCTGCTGCAGCAGGATTAGTCATTCATTATTCATTGAACTCACTTAGAGTTCTAATACAATCGCTAGGTAGTGCCAGACTCAATTATCAATAACATTCAGTAAAAAATCCTTTTATGGATCCAATTCTACTCAATGATTCCTTTCATGACAAGGAAAGGAATAACAATAATGTCAATCTCATTAGATTGAATTACAATGACACAATGAGAGTATTATTAACCACATATGGTTTTACTCAATTCTATCTCAAACCTAAACAACCATTCGGGTGTAACCGTTGGTTTCCAAATGCACGTGTTATTCTAGATGGATATCACATTTATACATTTAATATGTGCATTTCTAGTCCCCGTAATTATCACCCATGGAGCTTAGACAATTATCAATTAATATGGTTCGTTCAAGGAACCTTCCTTAAAGTATCTCAATTTTCCATGATTTAATTTAACCCATGATTAGTCTTAAATCGGGGAAGCATTTTTGCTTACAAGTCATACTCTAAATTCTCATAAAAATCCAAAACTCAAAATTTTCATTAACTAATATCACTGGGCCAGTATCAGGTTCGCTCTAGCGGACCCACTGTTTGCTCGAGAGGATCCAGACAGAACGTTGGTCGCTCGAGCGGACTCACTGTTCGCTCGAGCGGACTCGCACAGAACTATGTTCGCTTGAGCGGACTAAATGTTCGCTCGAGCGAACTCTTCAGAACTTCATTTCGTTCAGACAGAACCTAGTTCGCTCGAGCGAACTAGGGGTTCGCTCGAGCGAACTGTCCAGAATTTCAATCCGAATTCTGTTCAGTTCTTTCTTCTTCTCCTCTCCTTTCTTAATCACATTTCTACAACCTGCAAGGCAAATGGGAACCTCCTGATCCCCCTCATATATCATTCATCCACATTCATTCATAAACACACTTCTAATCATCCCTTAATCACTTCATTAATCATTCATAAGGAATCCAAAAATCAATGTAAAATGCATATAATCCATGGAAAATCCATGGACAATTATAATGACTAACACTAATTACAAGCAAGGTTTACACTTGCCTCTTTTGAAGCTATGAACTCAAAGCCCTCTTTGCCTTAGTTTGGCTTGAGACCCAATCTTCCAATTTCAAACCCTATTTCATAAAAACACCCAAATGAACTCCCATGAGTCATTTGTGCTAAAAATCACTACAAGACTATCAATAGAACTTGGAAATCACAAGGGTGATCCATTACTTACTTGTACCTCAAAGGAAATGGGTCCTTGCAATCTCTCTCAAGCTCCACTCTTCAACAATGGTGGATTTGCTTGGGGAAGAAGATGAAGTTGAAGAGGAACTCCTCAAAATCCCTCAAATCACTCTTAGCTTCACTCTTAATGGAGAGAAAATGGAAGAGAAAAGGGGAAAAATGGCTCTAGGGTTCTCCTTGAGTCTCAAGAGATGAAAATGAACTCATCTCCCCCATTTGATTCTAATATATGCATCCTCACACTAAAACCTCCTTTTCTTAAGCTTATTTACATTTTGAGTCAAATGAAACTCCACTTGGTCCATTTGAGGTCAAATGAAATCGCGTTTATCATAAAAGTTAACCTACTCTTCGAGATACACACGTTGGTATCAAGAAATTCTGTATTTGACGAAATACGTAAAAATCCGTATTTACGAAAAAGTCCTTAGTTTATCTTGTTTGAGTTTAAACTCATCTTAATCAATTCAATTTCATTCAAATCCATTCATTAGGCTTAATGTGTCATTTGAGATTGATTTCTCTCTCTTTGGTCATTAACCCTGATTAACCCATTTATTCATGCTTAATTAGCATTAATCTCAATTAATTGGCTTTAATCACGATTAGTTCGGGTCGGTGTGTAACACCCGGTTTGCCACAATGGAAACATTCACCCTTCTTAGGCTTAGATTTTTTAAAATCCGCCTTAGACTTTTCATTAATATCAATATTTCTTCTTTTTCTGCTTATTTTTGGAATGGAAGTTTGATTCCAATATATTGGCTTTTGCTACAATTTCGGATTGTTCCTCTTTCAAATCACGGATTCTAGATTCCTCCTCAATTCTGAGATTTTGTAACAAATCTTGCATTGACATATATAGACTCCTTCTTATGCTTTTGAATTTTTGTGGTGATCTTTCCAACTAGGAGGTAATTTTGCAATCACCGTTGAAACAAGGAAATCTTCATCAAAATTGCAACCTTGAGCCAATAAATGGTTGATGATAATTTGAAGATCATGGACCTGATCAACAATTGGTTTACCATCAACCATTTCGAAATTAAAAAATTCACTCACCAAATATTTACGATCACGAGCATCCTCGGAGTGATATTTTTGCACCAAAGCGTCCCGTAGCTCCTTTGAAGTTGTGGTTGTCCGATAAACATCATAAAAAGTTGTTTGCAATTGCATTTAAGATGTTGTTCTGACAAATGTAATTATGCCAATGCCAGAGATTGAAGTTACTGATCTGTTCTTCACTATCATTTGCAGATCTAACCGGGGGATCCTCTGTTAAAACATGTACCACTCCCAAAGTTGCAAATGGGTTACCAGTAAATTTGCCTCCAATATAAAACAGGCCCAGAATGTTGAACTGTAGTTTGTAGTACCAAAGACCAACTTGTTGATCACCAATGGTCCACCTAGAACACTTGAAGATTAATGGCTAGATGGGTGGATGAGACCACCAGAATAATTGTTAGATGGGCTAGAAGAGATATTAGAAATGACTAGAAGAGATATTAGAAATCTGTTGAAGAGTGGGGAATGGCCAATTGGAGACTGTTGTAAGATGTCCAATAGTGCTCTTCGGAAGAGTTAGATGTCCAATAGTGCTCTTCAGAAGAGTTGTGGACCGGAAATGACATTCGTTATCGGACAACTGCCACATGGTTGTTAAAACTACCTTCTTGTCCAATCAAACATTGGGCCTAAAAGAATCCCAATCATCCCGGAATGGGATTGGGTCAACCCAAGTTGGGCCCAATAAAGCCTAAAATAAAGACCCATTAAATAGCTTCAAGCCTAAGTCCAGGTTCAAACACTTCATACTAAGACAATAAGGTTTTCCAAAGAATCATATATAAATGACATCCTCTTTATAACCATATCCGATGTGGGATGGAGGATAACATGCTAATAGGCTACAAAAAGAATATGAAAATTTCCAACAATAGATACACATGGAAAGAAGAGGGTACAACTGAATCTATGGAATTATATATTTCATTGTCTGTGTCTTTATGAGTTTTGGCCACCTTGATCATTGCTTGAATTTTTTCCCCAAATGTGCTTGGTTGGAAATCAATCTTAGGATACATTGTTGGCCTGTAGAGAACAACAATTGTTCTATTTTTTTTTTTTTCGTTAGCCTATGCACACGTAAAATCAAGCCCAAAACACACTTTTACATCGAAGCACAAGTTACACAACTATCTGACCACAAACTGCAGAACTAAAACAAAGTCATTCCTTTTTTTTTTCCCTTCCAAATCTCCTTCACTCAAAAAAGCACCAATTATGAAAGGTTCTCAATAGTTTCAACTAAAAAGACATGTTACTGTTCCCACATATTTACAACACATATTTACAGTTAGTAGTAATTTTCTTCACTTTCTTGACAACTATTGTCATATCTAGAAAGTACTTTTAAGAACAAAATATCTTCAGGTGCAAATTTTTTTGTAGAATCTTCATCAATATGTCGTGCATGCAGTGGTATTAAACTAGAAGTTTTTAGCAGAAATAGATGTGCAGTGGTTCTCTTAGATTCAACAAGCTTACTCGAATTCAACTAGCTAAAATTGATTGACTTCAAAAGTATTTAAATACAAAGTTCCATGTATAAAGTGATGATCACAGCATCCAAGTGCACAGAATACAATTTTTTTCTTTATGGGTAACATTCTTGAACCAAAAACCTCCTTCAAATTCCCCAATGTCTTCTGCCATTAATATAAGAATTGTATACTGGTTTGTGGAAGAAAGAGAACAATGGAGTCCAGCATAGTTGGGAAAATGCCATTGCGAAAGGCTTGACTACGTTTTGGTTTTTGCTGCAACATTTCCCCAATCACCAGGATAGAGGTAATGAATCTTTCTTCTTTGAACCAGTTTTCGTTTCTGTTATTTTTCTTCATCTTTCCATTTTGTATCGATTTTCATTTTTTTCTACCTTATCATGTACCTTGGTCTGGATACGCACGTGGTATTTGGAAAAATGTCAATGTGAGATTTGATTATAACATTTAGCTTAATGATTGGGTTCACATGAATGTGGGATTGATTTATTTGATAATAGGATAGTTTTGGATGGAATGATGGATCTGTCACGATTTATGATAATATATGTGTCTTTGTGTGTTGTGTACATACTATTTTCTAATTGCCATCAGAGATAGATACACATGGAAAGAATAGGGTACAGCTGAATCTATGGAATCATATATGTCTTTGTCTGTGTCTTCATAAGTTTTGGCCACCTTGATCATTGTTTGATTTTTTTCCCCCAAATGTGTTTGGTTGGAAATCAATCTTAGGATACATTGTTGGCCTGTACTATTTGCTAATTACCATCAGAGATAGATACACATGGAAAGAAGAGAGTACAACTGAATCTATGGAATCATATATGTCTTTGTCTGTGTCTTTATGAGTTTTGGCCAACTTGATGATTGCTTGATTTTTTTCCCCAAATGTGTTTGGTTGGAAATCAATCTTGGGATACATTGTTGGCCTGAAGAGAACAACCATTGTTTTGTTTTGTTTTTTTTTTTTTTTTTTTTTCTTCCGTTAGCCTATGCACATGTCAAAATCAAGCCCATAACACACTTTTACATCGAAGCACAAGCTACACAACTATCTGACCACAGACTGTAGAACTAAACCGAAGTCATTCCTTTTTTTTTTTTTTCCTTCCAAATCTCATTCACTCAAAAAAGCACCAATTGTGAAAGGTTCTCAACAGTGTCAACTAAAAAGACATGTTACTGTTCCTACATATTTACAGTTAGGGGTAATTTTCTTCACTTTCTTGACAACTATTGTCATGTCCAGAAAGTACTTTTAAGAACAAAATATCTTCAGGTGCAAATTTTTTTGTAGAATCTTCATCAAGATGTCTTGCATGTAGTGGTATTAAACTAGAAGTTTTTAGCAGAAATAGATGTGCAGTGGTTCTCTTAGATTTAGCACGCTTACTTGAATTTTACCAGCTAAATTGATTGACTTCAAAAGTACTTAAATACAAAGTTCCATGTATAAAGTGATAATCACAGCATCCAAGTGCATAGAATACAATTTTTTTCTTTATGGGTAACATTCTTGAACCAAAAACCTCATAGTAGCAAATATAAGTTATTCAAATTCCCCAATGTCTTTTGCCATTAATATAAGAATTGTATACTTGTTTGTGGAAGAAAAAGAACAATGGAGTCCAGCATAATGTAGTTTCTTTATTTTTCCCCCCATCAACTCAAATGCATAGAAGAGGCCAACCGGAGTAACTGCCAAGAAATCCATCCCATTGCCGATTTAGGACATCGCAAATCCATCCCAAAGAAATATTCCAAATATCAATTTATTTACCTATCTAGATCATATTACAGTTTGTGTTATCAAATAAAGAAAAAAAATCTCTCATTCACTTACTTCTCCACATATGATGCACACAGATACAGCAGGGGTCATGAAAATGCAAAAAAAAAAAAAAAAAAATGTTTACTTGAAAACAGAAATGTGGGAAAATGGGCATATATTATATATTACTTTAGAATATGTAATATCATATATGGATTTTTATATTGCAACTTGGTCCATTGATTGTACAAAGAAAAAGAAAAGAAAATTATGACTTAGAATTTTGCTGAGAAAATAGAGTTTTTATCTATTAAATATATGTTTTCTTGATTGATAACTTGGGCAATGCAAAATAATATGTATATCTGGAGAACCATACTTTGCATAAGTTATTTTTCATTTTAAGTGTCAATTAACACTATCTCTCTCTCTCTCTTTGATTTTTATGTCTACCTGTGTCTCCTTATAAGATGAGACAATGCATGATCCTATCTTACAACTCAACAAATTAAAGATTAAAAAGTTCATTATTTTTATGCTTTAGAATTTTTTTTTGCACATACAGCAGAGGAAAGAGCAGGGAAACCACACTCTCTGTAATATTATGTTCACAACTATAGAATTTGAATCAGAAGAGAAGAGGGAACTCTGGACCATTCATGAGAGTAGGTATGTTTGAAAAGATGAAAAAAATTAAATGCATTTATGTGTATATTATTTTGTCATGTTTAATATAAACAATTAATCCAGGTGTAAAGAAGACATGTGAGACAGTTGACCAATTTTTTGGTGATTGTGATTAATCTTGAAATATTTTCCATGGTGAAGTGCCAATTTTTTGGATGAAATGCTTTTGAGGCATGATTCATTTGGTAATGGAACATTGTAACCTTTACATGGATCAGAAAAGTCATGACATCTTAGCTATGGGTAAGTCATTGAGCATTTTCAGCAGAAAATGAAAATTGATTTTCAATGGAGAATGGTTTTTTCTTTGTTGTTTTGGTGTTATCACGGTTTCCTTTTTTATTTTATTTTTTGATGTGAAAGCAATTGTGTCACCCAAGGTTGCATTTTTTTTTTTTTTGGGAATGTGAAGGCAGTTGTGTCACCCAAGACTACCGCTAGAAGAAAAAACACAATGATATCTTTTAATTATTTAATTATTCTATCAACCTACTAACAATATCTGTTTATGCAAATTCCTGTTTAACTCATCTTCCAACATGTCACTACCCACTTTAGTCACTACAATGGATGGTTACAAAAGAATAATATGAAGTTTTTCTTTAGGCAGTAGTGATTTCTTATAATGATTAAAAAAATAGAATGAATTAAGAGCACTGTTCATAAAGAAAGAACTGAAATAAGTATTATAGGTAACAATACCAGATGTTATGGTTGCATGTTCAGTAATTTAAATGAACATCTGACAATACAACCATAATGAGTTCATCAACACAAACATCACATGAAAAATGGAATCATGTGTCTTCAAGAACATCCATGTCAGAATCATAACAAAGGGAGTAGTTATGGTTTTTGGATTTTCTTATTTATCAAACAAATTCTTTGAAAATGGAATTGTGATAAAATCATGCATTTGCTAGGATTTTGGCAATTTGTAAGATTTGGTAAGGAAATGATCTCTCCTTTAAACCCACCTAACTCCTTTCCCTTTCTTATTTATTCTTTTTAAAGATCTTTTCTTTCTTAATTATTAGTCATGGCATCAAAGATTAAAGCTAAATTATACTCTACAAATTTAAGATTGGTCTTTTATACACAACACTTGATTGGAGAACATGATTGACATGCTAGATTTTTACCAGATCTACAAGCCAGTGAATAATTTGGAAATACTGATTTGGGCCCATTGGTTCTAAATGCATTTGACTTAATTATTTTCGCCCGAGTTTTGAATTTCTCAATTGATTGCAATGCAATATCAATTTTTTGGTTTTGTAGTATTTAAATAAATCAATTAGTATGTAGTAGTTGCAATCAAATTACTTTCCAAACTGACTATTTGTTCATCTATTAGAGGGTGTTATACAAAAGTCCGCAATCGAGTAGATAGGAACGAATGGATTGGATCGAATTGAAAAAAGAAAAGACTTGTACAAAGAAAAGACTTGTACAGGTTATATGGTTCGTTCACCACTCCGTGGAACATTGTTAGGATTGAATATGCCAAATACCCGTGACTCAATTGGTAAAGTAGTCTCTTTCTCTGAGACCATCAAAACATTTACACTCCTATCCTCCACTTCTAGACATTTCAACCCAGAAACGCCAATACATGGAACTAGAGAGGCAGTAATGATACTAATAGAGGTCTTTTCCCAACACTTCCCCATCGAATTCAAAGATCCTGAAACCATACCTTGCCCTCTGGGGAGAAAGTACCAGGAAGTTTGGAAGGCTCTTTCTAATTTTGAAGTTAGTACTACAAGGTTAGATACCCCTTGGCTGTTGGCTGGGGATTTTTAACTACATTTTTGGGAAATCATGAGAAGAGTAGTGGCCGGAAGAATCCATTTGTAACTGGATCAATCAAGAGACATGAAAGACTACATCACAACCAATAATTTGCTGGGGTTACTGTATGGGCAGGTGAAGCTGAATTTTGATGGTGCATTTCATCGGTTTACAAAGACGGCAAGCATGGTTGGTATTTTGAGAGATGAGGATGGAAAGATGCTATCAGCATTTATAGGTGCAAGCAATTGTGGCATAACACCCAATTGAGTAGAAATCAGTCAAAGTCTGGGTACACAAAGTTTACTTACTGAAGGATATCTTTTGATTTGGTAGAATCTCGCTCTCTCAAAAAACAAAAACAAAATGTTATCTATTTTGAAAATTCATGCTCAAATGCTTCTTCGATTCTTTTCCTTGGCGCAGCTATGCCATCCTGGACTTGAACTAGACACCTCGCCCGTGAAGTAAAACATATTGTTAATGGTATCTATCTTCAAGAATTACAAATCATAAGATTGATATTAACTCATAATACCATGGACGCTCAACAATGGAATTCCTGTGACTGTCTTTCGGGCATAGAGAGTCTGGATTTTTGTGTAGTTTCCTGTTGCTTTATTTACTTTGTAATTTACCTTTTTTGAAAGGGGAGAAAAAGAGCATCCACCATGTAATCTAATAAGGCCTTTTCCACACGGATATAACTCATCAAATTTCTCGACAGCTCGATCCCATGAAGCCTTGGATCAAGGACTTGCCCCAGTTGGTAGGCCCAAATACCATATGGGAGTCATTCCTAACCACAAATGCTAACACATTCTTCTTTACATGAGTCACAGGATTTTAAATCATTTTATTGTTGTCTTGGGTTTTATCTTCTTGAAATGGTATTTTTGCAGGACTTCTTTTTTATTATTCTGTTCATAATAACGAATTGTCAAAATTGAGTGAAAAAAAAAAAAAAGTGAGATTTCCTACCACCAATTTTGTTGAGGTGATGCTGATGATCTTCTTCTCCAACTCAGACCTTGTGTTTTCAATAAGATAAGACTTGGGATATTGTGCACCTGAATTTTGTCTTCAGGTGCCAATTGACGAGAACGTGTGCAAAGGAATTGGTGGGCCATCGGTTGGAGATGATCCCTGTGATTTTAGCTGTAAAGGGCTGTGACCCAAGACCTTTCCATAGTCATAATGTGCCACAAGGAAAAGCTTTTCCTCCTTTAAAAAAAGGTAAGCAATCCACCGACAAAAGGTGCCATCACAACCTCAAATCTCAACCGAGTCAAGCTGCAACATCTCACCTACACTTGCAGCACTAAACAATATCAAATGACATTTTGCCATCAGTTCTCTGTTGACAAAACTGGGACATTCCAAAAGACTTCCAGACCTTTTTCTCTGGATGTTGTGAACGTGCTGGAAGGGAGACCGTTGCACCTAAAAAGAAATTGATTTTTCATCCCTCCTTCATTGCATCTTGGTAAGGGAAATAGCGGACCACATGATGGGAAAGTTCTGTTGTAAAAATAAAGAACGCGCCTATGTAAGCCACATATTTTGGTGTCCGTGCAACCGCGCTTTTTTTTTTTTTTTACAAGATAGTAGAACATCTCACGTAAATTTATTTATTTTTTTAATCGTTTGATATCAAAAGCAATATAATTTTCTATGATCATGCAGAAAAATGACTTCATCTGAAGGCCCGTTTGACACTTCACTAATACAATCAAAGTCAAGTAAATTATTCATTTTTCAGATAAGATGTCACATTAAATGTAATTTATTAAAAAATCCCCTCATCTTTCTCATTCAAAAAGTCAAAAAATAACTACCTTTATCCACTTAAATACAAAAAAAACTCCACTTTTCCTTACAAAAAGTCAAAAAAAATTCAATAAAAAACAATTAAAAATAAAATACCATCATAACCCATTTATATTTTATTTTTTTTTTCAAAATCAACTTTATTTGACTTGACTATATTAATAGAGTTACCAAACTGGCCAAGATGAGCGATGAGATCAAAAAAATTCCACACAAAGTCAGCAACACATATGTGCCTTATTTTCTCCACCTCTACTTCTTTGCATACTCGCATTGCATTCTATATCAAAGAGAGCAAAAGGAGAAAAACACGTATTTCCACGCCCTGAATTTCTCTACCAAGTGTGGAATATTCACTTTACCCTTTCTCAAAAATCCAAACGCAACCCCAGTTTTGTTACTCAAAAGCGAAGTGCAGGATTGCAGGAAAAACATGGAAAAGAGAGAAAGTTGGAGGGTATACGAAGAAATTTTTTTTTTTTTGGCAAATCCTGGGATGGAGTTTCCTTCCTAGAAACTCTTAGTAGCCCAAAATTAACAAAACAACTAACTCGCATGACGAGCCTTTTAATCCTAGTGGTAACATTTCTGCAGCTGAACATTGGCCAGTAGTAAGCTCTTTTTACCGGCCATTCCAAAACCCAATTATAGGATCCCAAGATTGTAAGGTTAATGCGACCCCCTTTTTTTTAAATTATTTTTAAGTTGTCACACACTCACTCACACAAGTCCCTTGCAATGGGTGTTACAACAACCATTGATCATTGGTTGTTTCTATGAAAGGGACGCATGCAACTGAGCTACCACCGGATTGGCGATCAGTGCAACTCTTTGCTGCAGAACAGTTTCTCACTTACTCTCTGAACCCTGTGAAAAAAATGGTGAGGATCACTGAAAGGAATGCACGGCCTGGAAGCTGCAGATTGCATTGTCAGTGCATTCATTTAACTCACATGATCAGGGATTGAGAAACTGGATGATTTCTTTCTTAGAAAACATCAGTGCTAGATTTTGTCCCCTTTTACTGAGGGAAGAGGGGATTCTCCAGAGATTTGAAATGCCATGATTATGTCAATTGGTCAGTTTTTCTAATAAAATTGTTTTGGTATTGATGTTCACTGAAAATTTGTACAACCAAAGATCCAAAGATTAAATATGGATGACCCCAATTCTGACCACCTGAACAAACAATTAATAATCTGTGGAGACCACTCATCAGCAATAAATTTTCTACAGTTGATTTCTTCACCTGTTTTCTCTTAATACAAAACCACCTCTGGAGTAACTGTTTTATCTAATTCTTCCTCGAGGGATGAAAGAAATCCCATGATTTCAGGATTTTCTCGATCTGAAAATTTTCTTTTCAGAAAATCCAGCTGCTATTAATAGCCAATACCCATTAGAGTGTACCACGCGGTTGGTCAATAATAATAAACAGATACCCCTGTTAAAGACTTGCAGAAGAAGGGGTTGAAAAAAAATAACCCTTAAACAGGCAGAATATTCTACTCCAGTATTGGTTCTCTCTCACCTCAGTGCAAGCAAAACACATCAATCAAACCTGTTTCCGCTTTCTAGAACGTTCATGGATGCCAGGTATAGAGTACTTTCAATATTAACTTGGAGGAAAAACAAAGTTTGAAGAAATTGAAGGACAAAAAAAATTTGTAGTATGTATAGAACGTGGGAGTATTTTATATAATCCACCTAAGGCCTGAGGCCCAACCTCTGTATAACCACATAAAAATATGGAACATTGCTACCCCACGGGGTATACAAGTAAAAACTAATGCCTGACTTAAGGGGAAAGTTGTATCTGCTACACAACACAACAAAGTTATTACTTATTTATTCTATGACAAACATGATTAGGGGCCGACATTACCAACTTTTGCCAATCAAATAACGAAATGTAAAATCAACAAAACCTGTGAGGAAGATTAAGGAAAGATTGTCTGCAAGTGTTAAACAGTTCAGGTCTTCATTCAAGGGCAAGTCTTACCCCTTTCCAGGGCTGCTAAAAGAGGCTTTAGCCACTAAAAAAAAAACTAAATTAAAAACAGGTCACCCAAAAGCATATACCCGTTTAAAACTCCATAATTTCTTTTAAAAGGCAGAGAAAAAGCAAAAGGACATAGGAAGGTGGCAGTGCCAACTTGTACATCAAGCAAGAAAAGTGCCAAAAACGTCAAGCAAACTGGGTCCATTCATCCGGACCAGCACTCACTGTAAAATGAACAACAGCTGGTCTTCTTTTTATATTCTTCCCAACCGACCATTCCCACACATACAGGTCTAACCGATGGGTTGAACAAATGGCTCAAGAGGCCCATGGATGGAATGGTAGAGAACATCTCTTCTATTCGTATTATCTCTCCATGGCCTGTTTGTTTAGGTTCTACTTCTAGCTTACGTGTCCTTGCCCCTATTCGCAGTCTCAGCTCCTCTAACCGTAATTTAAAAGATGTAGCTAGCACCCACATTTTGAGCAAAACACTTCCTTCCTATTCCTACTCACTCCTCCATTCATGGTTTCCTTATAACAAGACGCCATTTGAAAATCACCCCCATCATCATTTCATTGTCCATAATACCTGACATGACATTCTATTGTGCTGTGCATGGAAGTAGAGTAAAAATAAAGCACCTCTTTTGGTAGCAGCTAGCAGGCAGTTGATAAAATTTCAAAAACCAGAGAAACCCCATTAAAATAGAAGTGGGTATGGGTATATATCATAGTAAAAGGTCTAAAACCCCCACTATAATAAAACCCAATAATTGGAATTTGGAGCCATGTGCCCACGCCAAAGTCCAAACTAACAGACTGTGAAGAAGAATATGTCCACACCTCCACTCCCATCGCTTTTATACGCAACAACGACATGAGTTGGGCCCCACCTTCAGATGCTTTCACAAATCACAATCACTACTTCAAAAATCACAATCACTACTTAATCAAACTTAAATATCTAAATCAATCAATAAGCATTAAAAGGGTCTCCAAAAACCACCCAAAACCAGATGCACCAAATTCACCCTTATCACATATGCATTTTATTGGAAGAACCGTTTTGAGTTTTGAACAAGTCATGGATGGGTGCTCTGATTTCCCCCATGTTTGAAACATCAGGTTCAAAAACATCATTAAGAAGTAAGAACAAAACGAATATCCTTCCCCCTGTTTTTTTTTTTTTTTTTTTTTTCCTTTTTCAATTTAATTATTAACAAGGTCAATCAACAATAGAATACAAATCCCAAGAAATTTATAAAAATAAACGAAAACAAATTAGACAATTAAGGAGAAGATTGAAAGAAACGAAGAATATAATCGTGAGTACGAAAAGAAAAGAAGAAGAAGAAGAAGAAGAGGAGGAATGAGGAAGAAAGGTTACCGGCACCAACCGGTCAATGTGACGAGCCGTACAGGTCGTAAGGAGCCCAGATGGCGTCGAGAGGGCAGGGTCGGCCCGAGTCGAGCCGCAGCCATGGCTTCCCGCTCCCGCTCCAATGCAAGAGACTGATCGGACCCGGATGGAGATCCCGACAGCTGCCCTTCACGTTATCCCCTCCAAGACCGTGTTGGTTCCACCTGTGCTCGATGGGCGCCACGTGTCCAGCGAAAACCAAAAGGAACGGTGGGAGAGATCCGAGCTCGTAAATCCGATCGCTCTTTTGGATCTCCATCCACCGCTCGATCCGTTTAGTGAATCCGAACCTCCTCCACTTCACCAGATCGATCACCATCACCCCCGTGTTGAAGTAGCACGGCCTCCTGCCGGAAAACGTGCCGGAAAACCGGTCGTCGGACCAAAACCTCCCCGTGAAGTACTTGGTGAAGTTCGCGTGGCAGTATTCCGGCGCGCCGATGGTTCTAGAACCCAAGCTGGTGGCCCAGAGCTTCGCGACGTCATCGACGACGACGAGGTCGGAATCCAAGTAGATGACGCGCTCGACGCAGGGCTCGAGCAGATCGGGGAGGTAGTTCCTGGCGTAATTCAGCGGCTGCTCGAGTGCCTGCCGCACGGAGGTCGAGATCAGAGGCCGCACGATCTCCGGATCGAAGTAGTAGACCTTGAACTTGAGATTTGGGAAGGTTGCACGGACTAGGGCTTCGAGATCGCTGTCGGAGACGAGGAAGTGGAAGAAGATGCTCTCAGGGCAGATGGAGGACTGGAGTATGGAGTGGACGGCGGCGATCGATCCGCGGAGGTACTGAAGATCGAGCGTGATGGCGATGTGGACGAGAGAAGGGTCGCAGACGGTGGTTCCGGCGGCGGACTCGGAGCTGCATTCGTCGGCATTGCGGAATGCGCGGGATTTTCGGAAGGAGAAGCGATTGGGATGATCGGAGGAGGAGCCCGGGAAGCGGAGGTGGCCGTCGAGATGGGTGGCTCTGATCGCTTCAGCCGGGGGGAAGGAGTGGATGGAGGGGCATAGGATGATCATGACCATCGCGGCGGAGAAGAATCCAGAAACTCTCATGATCCAAAGCATCTTCTTGGTTCTGAGATTTCTTCTTTTGGTAATCTTCTTCTTCTTCTTCCTCGTGTTGTAATCGAATAGGATGGATTTTGTGTTGGAGAGATCGAGGGCTATGAATGCTTCGATGTCAGCCAGATTGAATGAAGGAAATTGGATCGAGTTCGTGTTTCTGGGGACGCGTTGGATCGCTTTGATTCGAAGCAATCTCTTCGCTCGAAAAAGGGGAGATTTTGATTTTGAAAGAAAGCGCGGAGGAAGAGATGAGAATCGAAGGAGAGAGAGAGAGAGAGAGAAAGAGAAAGAGAGAGATGCTACTTTGCGCCCGATTGCGCTGTAGCACTACTTCTCTTCCCCATTGTCGTCTTCTCTTCTCTCGCTCTCTCTCTCTCGATCGATCGATCGATCGATGTGGCAGCGGCAAAAGCAGCTGCAAAATAAGGTACCTTCTTCTCTCTCTCTCTCTCTCTCTCTCAATCTCAATCTCTCTCGTCCTTTCCTTATTTCCCTTTTCTCGCCGTGGAAATCCACGGCTACAAATATAATAATCCAACGTGAAGGGTACAATGTGATGTGGGGCCCACTTTAGTTATACAGCGATTAGCTTGTCTGGCCCACCAGGCTTGTTGATCTTACTGTACGGATATATGTGAGTGGGAGGAGTGGTGGGGCTTGTTACAATGGAACATCTTAACCATTCAAAATGGAGGCCCCAATGTGTAGGACCCACTGTGGAGTTCAGTCACTTTAGGGCAATTGTCTGTCTGGATGGCCCACTTGAATATAGGGGGTTTTAATATTATGCATTGGGTTTATAGGTGGCCCAATAATTACCCGAATAGGATGGATGAATATGACAATTGAATCCTTTTTGTTGTTATTCAATCAATGGTGGAGAAATGACTGAATGGTTCCTAATCCTATACATTAAACGGGCTGCCTAATCAATTCTATTTGTAAAGTCAAAGGTTGGTTTTAGACAACAAACAAACTATACAGGAAGGAATGGTAATGGCCATTTGATAGAAACAGTGCAATTGATGGCTTGATTCTGTCGTTCATTGAACCATTGGAATCCAGTTTCAAAACCTCCAGTTTCTAAGGAAGAAGTTGGTTCAGTTGTCTGGATTGATCATGGTTAGCCACAGTTGAGATCTCTTTGGGGATAATCCAAATTCCAAAGTTTGACCTCAGCATTTCTCTCTCATGATTATATTTATGTATAATCGTTTGTGGGTCGTTTGGTTGTAAAGATTTCACGGATTTAGAAGGGGAACTTTTTTAGAAGGGAATTAAGGAGCCAGCTGTAAGTCTCCTTTTTCATGAATGGTATGGTATGAGACTATGAGTGTCTGCTTGTGCTAAGTTACGAATATGCCGATGTGATCGTGCCGAGTTCTCGGGCAGAATAGCGATATGTTTGACATTTTATAGAAAACTGAACCTAGCATGCTTTAAGTGGGAAATGGGGCAATCTAGGCAATCTAGGAAAACGAAATTCCGGATACTGTTTAAGGAAAGTTTAGCCGATTAATGGAGATAATGAACGGGGGTTACCTATTGGGGGATACAAATTACCTTGTTTTCTTTTGTCATTTAAATTTATTTAGAGCCTGGTTGGTAACTTCATTCTAAGTAAAGGATCAATTGATTGAAGAGAGAAGAAGGTCAAACAAAAATTATCAAATCTCAAAAACACCTTCTTTCTTAAGAAAAAAAAAAAAAAAGAGTCAAAAAGTTATCTTTCCATGCTACTAAATAATAGAAAGTCCTCTTTTTTTTTTTAAGTAAAAAAAAAAAAAAATCTACGTTCTAATGTCACTTTTTTTTTTTATTTGACTCATCTTCTTTTCTTATATATTAAATTATCCATTCACATCACTTCATTAGTAAAGTAAAATTATCAAACAGGGTAGACTTTCTTCAAGTTGGATGGGCATAATGATTATCTAACTGGTAGGATGCTCATGTCATCAGATAGCCGAATGGATCTTGATGGGTCATTCTTTAATAAGGACTTGTTTAGGATCTCCTTATAAACTTTGAAAATATAATTTCTCATTCGTTGGAATGAGTGATATGTGGATTAATCTTAGCCATTAATTATATAAGATAGAATTATAAATAACGGTCTTAGGCATTCATTCGTGACCAAGTAAGATCTGAAGTAAGATTGTATAGGCCTGTTTTTTTAGCAGAAATTCTAATATGCATTAATAATGTGATGGATGTCTCCTTGGCATCACCAAATTCCATATTTCTTTGCTGCAACTTTGAGTTCCAATCACGTCAAAAGTCATTTTTTATGCTTTAGAATTCCCAAACCCTAAAGATTTGTAGACGCGATGGACAGTAGAAGGATTTAGGGATTCTATGTAAGAGATAACTTTTTGGAGAATTTAGAAACGGGAATGTCATTGGACTTTTTAAATTCAATACTTGAGTGTAATTTGAGTTAGAAATCCAAATTTATGGGTTTATTTGCTTCTTAGAAAGTAAAATATTTGTTATAACATATTTTATACAGTACATGTGGGAGAATGTTCTCATGCGAGCTGGGTTGTTCAACTCAATGGGCCCCACTTTGGCCCACCTTTAATCAGTGTAGACCTTTTTTTTTATACTTTTCTCAATCAATAACGTGGCATCGGAACCAATTTATATTCATTAAACTTTCACACACCGTTGAATTGACAAAGTATCTATTTGCATGAGAGGATGAGTGGAGTAAAATAAAAAAACAAATCAAGAGCAAAGAAAAGATGATGGGATTAAGAGAAAAAAAAATATATACTAGATGAAAAAACTCAAACCTACTCTCAACCCAAATTGCACTGCAGATGCCGTGTGTATTGTGATTCATGTGGTATACACTTTATTTCTTTCTTTTTCTTTTTGGTAAAGTATGAGCTTGCTTTTGTTGATGGTGGTCCATACTGAAGTAGATGTTATGGATCTATTTACACAATAATAAATCCGACCCACCCTTCAACTGGTGAAGTCTAATTTCCGATGTGCTGAGCTGTTACGTCAGCATAACATCCTAATTAACAATCATTAAAATCTAAAAATGAAAGAAATTCTACAATGCACTTAAATAATAATAGAAAATTATATAATATGAAAAGATTAAAAAATAACATTGGATTTATAAAATGTGTTTTGGAATACATTTTTAAGTTGAGTAGTGCTACTTGGACAAATTTTTTGGACATAATTTTGGACAGACCCTATGGTATGCCTTGAATATCATAGGGGATATTCAAGGCATACCATAGAGTCTGTCCAAAATCCTATCCAAAAAGTTTGTCCAAATAGATTTTTTGTTTGAAGTTATAATAGCAACTTTTTAGAGTTATACATTTAAGGAGTAAAGGTGATGTACATATTAATTAAGGAGTCATACATATTAATCTTTGGGAAGATTTCAAAAATGTATAAAGGAGTTTACTCATTTTCAAGAAAGTATATGAAAATTTGAATATTTCAAAAAGAGTATAAAAGTTTTCAATCTTTCTTTCAATTGACTACTGATTATGAAAAAATTTCAGAAATGACAGAAATACCCTTGTATCATTTTTTTCAATGTTTCCTTTTAATAAATCATTTAACAAGAATGATCAAGTCTAGCCCAAATGACCTAGTGGCGTTGTCTTCATCAAATCAAAATGGTTGATTTTGACAAGGAAAAAGGTTAATAATAGACATAAACCAATAATAAGAGAAGGGCATTTTTGTCATTTTAAACTCTTTTTTTTTTTTTTTTTTTTTTTTTGTAGAAGACTTAATCGAAAGAATTGTGAAAAAAAATTATGCTTTTTTGAAGTCTTTGTGTAGTTTTTTGAAAATGAGCTTTAAAAATTCCCCTTAATCTAATCTTGAGTTAGGACTCACAGTGGAGTTCACTCCTCCATACGAAGGGAAGAATGGGGGAGAAACTATAGCTATGTGCCTGTTTGCATGGCCCACTTGTGCCCTTCTAATAAGAGGGGAGGGATAGGAGATTTGGAAGAGTATGCAGTGGGTTTATAGGTGACCCAAGAATCATTTGAATAAAAGTTCAATCTGAGAATTGCATCTTTTCATTGTTATTCAATCAATGGTGGAAAATGACTGGATAGTTCATATTCATTAATGGACGGCCCAACCTGTCCTATTTCTATAAAGTCAAAGGTGGCTTCACCATTGTATCTAGACTAACTCTGTAAATATAAAGGAATGGTAATCACCATTCGACAAAACAGTGTAATGGCTTGATTCTCTCCCTCATCATATCATTGCAATCCACTTTGTTTCAGTTCAACGGCAAATAGCATTTTGATCAGAGTTTTGACATTTGAAGACCTCCACTTTCTGAGGAAGGAGTTCATTCAGTTGTCTGGATTGATCATTGTTAGCCACAGTTGAGATCTCTTTGGAGAAAATCCAAAGTTTGACCTCAACATTTCTCATGATTATGTATTTAATGTAACTAATATGTAATATTGGCTCATTTGGTTATAAAGATTTCTTGTACTTTGTAAAGTAAAAAAGGGCCTTTTACAAGGAAAGGAGCCTGCTTGTGGTATGGATTCTTTCATGAAATGATATGAGTGTCTTGAGTGGAATAGGCAACTAGGAAAAGGAAATCCAGGATATTATTCAAGGAAAGTTTTGGCTGGTTAATGACGACGACGACGACGACTTACCTACCGGGGAATTCGAATTACCTTGTTAATTGTGATGTATGGATACTTTTATAATTTTAATTTCTTAATAAGATCTATCAAGGGAGAAGAAGAAATATATTCCTTAAGCCTAAGTGTTAGCTTTTATATTGAAAGCTCTAAGGATTTGCGCCTCAAATAATTTTCATAGTAGAGTAGTGGAAAGTGATTCTTTAAATATGATTGCTTGGATGTCTTGTGGGGACTATGGAAATCTCAATTTCTTTTCAATGAAATTAAGAGTTGCGCTTCATTTTTTAATATTGAGTTTGATTTGGTGTATCGGCTGAGTTTTCTTCTTCTTCTTCTTCTTCTTCTTCTTCTTATTCTGACATGGTTATTTAGCTCTAATACCTTAGCATGCTTTCTTTGGGCATAATCATTGTCTAAGTGGTGAGGCTTCCTTACCTTAGCCTCCGTGGGCATAATCATTGTCTAAGTGGTGAGACTCTCATGTCATTCAGATGGCCAATTCCCTAATATGATTTGTTTGGGGGTATTCTCATAAACTATGAAAATATGTGTAAAGACACATGAAATATTTAAAAAGATTTTGAATAATGTTAAGATTAAGGTTAATCAGTTTTGGAAGTTTTTGGACTAAGTTTTGGAATATTCTCATCCATTATGTAGGAAATCGTGTGGCTTCCATGCCATAGGTCCCATGTCACATCAAGCATGGTAAAAGGCTAGCAGAGATTAGACTCTTACTAAGAATAATCCTTGATTTGTCCCCACATAAGGCTCCCAATAGAATTATATGGATGTGGGTTTCTTGGCGAAGAAGTCTTCACTAACCCTATGTTTGGGAAGTGGGGAGGGGAGGGGAGGGAAAATTTGAGGGGGAAGGAAAATGAAGGGGAGGGGAGGGCAGGGAAAATTTATTTTACCTCATCTTGTTTGGATAGTAAAAAGTAGGGGAAAGAAAAGTGAAAAAGTAGGATTTTGTTTGTTTGTGAGGTAGATAGAAAATTATCAAAAATGACATTTCAAAAAGTAAAAAAGTAGGAAGATTACCATTTCAAAAGGGGCATTTTAGTCATTTCAGCAAAAATCCCCTCTTTGCTCCTCATTTTTCCCCTCACTTTTGAGGGGAAAATTTTTTGGTGGGCCCCACACAAATTTTCCCCCCACATTCCCCTCCCCCACTTTCCCTCCCCCTTTCCCAAACACCCTCCATTAACACATTCCCTCCATTTTCCCCTCATTTTTTTCCTTCCCCCCATTTTCTCTCATTCTCAAATATAGTATAAGCGTAACTCTTGGTGATTTGTCTATTTAAGAATAAGGCAACCCTAGGGTTGGATACACTGTCCATTTCTATAAATAAGACAAATACGAAGAGGTTTGCAAAGCTTTCTAATCATCAGAATGCACATACATCTCTAGCGACATGTCAGAGTCTCCCAACCTTAGATCCATTATCTTAGCAATTGATTACTTAAAAAAAAAAAAAAAAAAAAAAAAAAAAAAAAAAAAAAAAAAAAAAAACTCTTCAAAAAAAAAAAAAGAAAAAAAAAAACAAACTCTTCAAAAAAAAGAAAAGAAAAGAAAAAAAACTCTTCAAAAAAGAAAAAGAAATTCTTCAAAAGAAAAAAAAAAGTATAAACAAGGGTCTTCCCACTTATTTGTGATAAGTTCTAAAGAATTGTAAAAAGTGAGGATCTAAACTGGGACTCATTCGTGCCGCTCGTGCAGGAATTTGTCGTCCATGCGGCAATAGTACGGCCATCGCACATCTTGGCAACACATTTGTTTTGGGTACAAAATGTCAAGGGTTGGCAACACATTTGTCGTCCATACCTATTACTTCTTCTATGGATAGTAACAAGGGTTGAATTGAGATCAATTAAAATTGGACATAATCTATCATTTTATGATACTATGCATCCTAAATGTATGTACAAAAAAATCATTTTCTTGACATGTGTGTCTCCGGTCACAATAGAGTGGTCTTAGGTTAGTCAATATGGGTCTCCAACACCCAATGACTATCCATAGAAGTCATTGTGCATTATGGATAAGAGCCCCATTTACGCATTATATGTTTCATGTAAGACACCATTTGATGTGTAGCTTGGGTTTGATTTTCTAGAGTATACTTTGGTGTAGATTTGGAGATTCTTGGTGGGGAGCATCTCAGCAGCTTCTTGGAGTTTTAGAGAGTGATTGGGAGTGCCCTTGAGCCAAGGCAAGTGTCCATTTGATGATTCATGTCATGCTTGGCTTAGATTTCCTTGTTTTCTAAATTTATTATTTAATGGTAGATGTATATCATCATTTTCATGCTTCATTTTGTTCAATATGCTTTATGGAATGGGTTTTTACTCTAAATGTTTTGGGAAATTTCAAAAACTTATGAAACCACCAAAAGAATGCAAAACTACCCCAAAACTGTGCATTTTTGCCCAAAATCCCCATCACTTCTCAGCTAGAACAGCCCCAGAAGTGCTCTTGTTAGTCACTTCTTGGTTAGGTTGCACTATGTCTCATGCAACCAACTTTAAGATTCGGGGCGGAAACTCAAAGCCATGCAATCCTTCCAGGCACGATTTCTAAATACTGCAATATCGGTGTTGAGTCTCTCACCCCCTATCTTTGGTGACGTTCTTGATGCATGCTCTTGTAGAAGGCCAAACACGGTCAAAGTTTCGAATTCTATACGATAATCTTTCACAGATATTGAGATATTAAAAAAAAAAAAATCCTGATCCATTTGATCTAAATTTTTGGATATTGTGGGCCCCATAATCACGATCCGAACCGTTGATCGTATCTGGAAGGCCAAAAACGGCCAAACGTCCAAAAATCAGCCTCTGAATCCAAGTGGATCTTGAGAAATGTACTAAGAAGTTTATGACCATTGATGTACCATGCATGATTGACTGGGTTTAGAAAGTGTCCACAGGTCGTTTGGTTTTTTGTATTTTCTTTTATAAATTTTGGGACCATGCATCATGATCCAAACCATTGGGTATATTTAGAAGATCTTACACGACTGTGAGTCCAAATTTTAGCCATTGGATTATCATAGATTTTGAAATATTTACAAAAAAAAAAAAAAAAAAAATAACAAAGAAAAACAAACATTTATATCTTTTTCTTTTCTTATATCCCTGACCTCCAAATGTAAGATCCAAACTGGTAATTCTCTTTGTAAGGCTAAGCACAACTATGAAGTTAAATTTTAATACTTGATTCATCATGGGTTTCGAGATATTTATGAAAATCTTTCAATCATTGCTTTAAAAATGCCTATTTAAATATATTTTTTTGTGTTACCAAACAAGCTATTTTTAAAACATCTATATTTAAATGGGGCATTTGAAATAGATCTATTTCATATAGATAAAATTTGTCAAACAAATCCCGAGTCTAATTGGATTATGATCCAGCAGTCAACCTTGTAACAAGTAGAGTCCCCTCATTGCATAAATTCAGGAGATCCCTTAAATGAGGGACTCACATTCACAAACATCCGACTGCATGTGATCTTATCTTAGTATTTTATAACACTAAAAGGGACTAGAGAGAGATTAAAAAATCCTCCCGAAGACAGGAGTCTTTTCTTAGAACCCCCTCTCTTCCTCTCTCTAATTTTCTATTTTATGTGTACACGCTGTGACTTTTGAGCCATTCTGCTTCATTGGGTGGTAAGGTTGACGTAATGCAGGTAGGCCAGGCCATCTTCCAACAGCCAGATCATGATTCATCTGATCAAGCATCTCAAATGGGCAATTCCCTGAAGGTGTCCCATGATCAAACAAATATAATCAAAGGCGAAATATGCTTCTGATGGGCCTACCAGAAAAAGAAAAAAAATGGTTTAAGAGGTCAACTTCCCAAAGGTGAACTATGCTTATGATGATATGAACCATGATACTGATGGCCCACATTTTTCATCTTATCTTAATTCAAACCAACATACCAGTATCACAAGGAGCAAACCACTAAGCCATAAGATTGAAACACACAGACTTCTGATCTGATGAATTCAATGTGGACCGCTTGTATTTTCACTCATCAATAATTGGGTACTCATGCAGAGTATGGCTGATATAAGATCCTTTTAGATTGCACATTCAAGGCCAATGGTTGTTGATCTAGAAGGATAGATTGTCTGATCTGGTGTGTTTTAGCAGAAAGGATTCTAGGATAAAACCACAAAGGTGTGTTCTATCCTCAAGAGATATATATCCACCATTGGGCTCACTTTGTTCATCCAAACTGTTTGATTAATTCCCAAAATACACTATGATGAGAACTGACCTTCAATTATGGATTCAAATAGCTGAGATGGGGCAATGATCAGATTGAATATTGAGTTAATCACATCATCTGCATAGTAATAATCCATCGATGACTAGTGATAGTTTAATCCCACTGATGAAGGGATTTTAATTGAGGAAAGCTAAAAAGCTTGCCCCAAAATGGAAATATTTGACAGGACATTACTTGAATTATATCATTCATACTATAGATTTCAACGAAACAGGGAATCCGGACTCGTATTATAGTGGGGCATGGTGAAGAGAATCTGAATCGTGCTTCCTGTTAGATATAGCAACAATGGGCCCTAACTACAGAATGCCCACTGATCAAATAATCCGAACCGTTCAATTTAAACACCTTCTTTACTTAAAAAAACATACAAGGACAGTCCAAGAAATTAAGCTCTGGTCTTGGGCTCTTTTTCATAAAAACCAAGAGAAAAATGAAAATTCACAAGTCATTAAAATGGTGATTTATTTAAATACCAAATACAAACCAACCTCTCAGATCACAAACAAACAGAAAACCAACTTCACACATGCCAAACAAGAGCTGCAGCAGTACCCCACAAAAAAAAAAAAAAAAAAAAGGAGCCAAACGAACATATAATCCACCGTCCATCATCAACAACAATCATTAATGCTCTCTCTGAATGATTTCTCCACCGTTGATCAAACTTGTCCTGGGCCATCAAAGACTTGTAAAACTGGAGAACCATGGTATTATCATATTCCTTGAGAGGTCTGTTACCAAGCCCCATCACCAGCTTATTATGGTCTTCTCCTCCTCTGAAGGCACTAGTGGACTGGGCCAGTGTCAGCATCATCTTCACGTACTTGTCTCGGAGCTGTATGAGCAGCTTCTTGGGTGATATGATCAGACGGCTCAGAGACCTGACCCTGGGTGTGAATTTGATCCTGAACGTCCATTTTCTTCTTCTGTTGCTGCCCAGTCTCTCCACTTTGCCTCGTTTCCCTCGACTCGACCCATGTTGCGCGATTCGTTTGTATTTTCTTCTTCTCCAATACCGTTTTACCACTTCTTCCATTTTTCTCTATAGACTTTGATGTGATGTTGTGAGCAGTGAGAGACTTTCAGAGAGAGAGAGAGAGAGAGAGAGAGAGAGAGAGAGGCAAGTGAGGCCAACAACTTGAAGAGATGCACTCCATATTTAAAGAGCCTGGGGTGAGAGTGCCAACTTTTGTAGTCTTTGGGTCTATCTTAAATAATAGCCCCAAGAAGTTCACTCTAAATGACCCAATACACATACACTTGTTCATGTGCCTCCTTTTTTTTTTTTTTTTTTTTTTTTTTTTTTTTTTTTTTTTTCATTTCATTGTTGTTGTTGTTGTTGTTGATGGGTTATCATATGGTATTTGACCCGACAGGATTAATCTCCCCAACACGCTCGATCCCACGAGACACATACAGCATGTAAATATGAGGAGTGTCAAACGCACGACGGCGTGAGAAAACAAAGTCATGCCTTATGCCAATGAGCCAACACCCAGTTGGATAAAAGAAAAAACTTGATGGATGAACATTTCCCTATCTAAATCCAAGAGGGGACACCACTTAAGGGCAGGGTGGATAATTTTGAAGGACATTGTTGTGTGTGTGTGCGCGTGTTTTTTTTTTTTTGCGGGGGGGGGGGTTGTTTGGTTCGGGCGGCACCCAACCCCAAACTTTCATATATGATTCAAACACACCCCCTAGCCATTACTCATGAGTCAAGTTTTATGAATTCTTGTGCATACTGACAAATCTGGTTGGGGTAAAGTTCAGGAGACTAACAACACACAAGGAGAATATGGCTTTGAACGGTTTAGATTTACATAGTGGGGCCCCCTCATCTCTTTAGATGGACAAAATGTAGTACATTGGAAAATGTAAATGACGTTGAGATCCGACAATCAAAAAGATTTTAGAAACTGATCACATTGAGTTCCTCTTGGATGGTGGGCCACTTACAACTGTGATTGTGGGGGTCCATATATATATACTTGTGTGTGTTCTCAACTACTCCCTTGGATTATCAAATTCCTTTTTAACTACTACCCACATTGGTCACGGGGTGATGAAGGCTGCAGTGATGGTATTGGAAAACCCATGATTTTGGGCGGTTTGCATTTGGACACGCCCACATGCTTCTTCATCTTTTCTATTCCAATGCCTCTCTTTCGATTTCTTCTGTTTTGGGTCAGCCAAAGATATTAACTGTTCCCACGTGAATTAAGTTGGGCCAATCTGATTTTCTCAGCAATGCCAATGACTTGATATGTCCTACCTACCCACAGGTATGGGTGTACACGGATTGGATTGGTGCGGATTAAGTCAAATTCATCACCAATCCGTTACTTACGGATTGACAGATTTGGAATCCGTCACCAATCCGTGGCTGTTAAAATCCAATCCGATCCGATCCATGGAGGATCAGATCGGATCAGATTAATTCGTTTAATCCATTCAGCCTAATGTTAAAATATATATATATATATATATATATATATCAAACATGTTGTAAAAAAACTCAGCATACAAGCTAACAGTCCACAAAAAAATACAAATTACAAATACAAATTACCAATTGATCAATACAAATAGTTGTTTTTATCTTTATTACAACCAAAAGAGATTTAATCAAGAAAATAGTGTAAGAATATGGAACAAAATAGTGCAAGAACAGGGGTTTGGGAGATGAAGCCACGAATGAGGGTAAGTTTTGGGGATAAAGGTTCGTAGGGAATTACATTTCGCCCACTTAATTTTTTTATTATATATTTAGACATCTTAATTTATATTTCTTTATATTATTTTTTATTTATATTTAATATCAACGGATCGGATCGAATTGAATCCGCAGATTGAGGATGAAATCCGCCATCAATCCGTTGCTAACGGATATCAAAATTTTCAATCCGTCACCAATCCGTTTACCTTCGGATCGGATAAAAATCTGCGGATCAAATCGGATCGGATTACAGATCGATGGATTTTTTTTGTGCACCCTTACACACATGAGCCAATGGCTCACTAATAATTAGACCAGCACTAAGTGGGTCGCAGGTTGTGTAATCACTGGATCCCTCAATGATCTTTAATAGATGGCTAATTCAACTCAGTTTCCATTCATTTTTTTTATTTGCTAGCTTGACCTACTCGCCTGAAGTGATACCATCAACCTGATGGCCTAGGGATTGATCCTTAATGTGTTTGTTATGTTTTGTTTAAGGTTGTAAACGAGTCGGTTCCGGTCTGGGTCCATGGTGGAACCAGAACCGGAACCGTTAAAGAGAAGGTGGATTAACCGGATCCAAAACCATTTCGAAACCGATTTCTTGGCTTCGGAACCGAACCAGAACCATATATGGAACGGGTCTAGATCCGGGTCCAGGTCTATGTAGAGAACGATATTAAAAAAATATGGTTTTTAGGAGAGATTTTCGAAAATTAAGGTTATATGTTGGGTCTCGGGTCCACGGGTCCGAACCAAGGTAGTACAGGACTCGGACCCATTTACTCATCGGGGCATAAATAAGGACCCAGATTCGGTTTTTAACGGATCGAAATCTCCGGATAAATGGAGAATTGATGACCCATTTACATCCCTACTTTTGTACATCCCTACTTTTGTTCATATATTAGTATATGAACAAAATTCTCTATAAAGATTCAGCAATCTCAATTTATTTTGTCACCCTTGTACACTGGGTGATGGCCTTTTGAATTGGTGTTAAAATGGGCTGACCTATGAGACCCACCCACTTTAAAGCATGACAATTAGGTAGTTGGATTTGACATGTCTGCCATTTGACCAACTTGTGTGTAAATATGGGAACTGTATCTTCAATCAAGGGAGAATTGTCAAGATCCTAAACATTATATAAGACCCGATTTGGCATGGCCAATTAGGCCAATTAGGGGCTTGCAGAATTTGGCTGTCTGTCAAAAGAGAGGCAAGAGTTTGAAGGACTTTATTGGTCATGGACGGGCCATGTGAGCTCCACAGCTTGGACTGCTCCTAAGAATCCTTTTTCACACTGACAAGAATTTTTATCGCATAAAGATTTCTTACAAATTGATACCCATGCCAACAAAGGGACCTTTGTGGAATTGAATTCCCTGGAATATTTATAAATGTATCCCTAAAACTGATTTAAGATTGAAGAAAAAGAGATCAAATCCACAAAATGACTATCAAATGATCTCCCCTTTAATTGAAAATAAATACCTTGCAATCACCCCATTAAATTAAAGTCTGGGAAAGTCATAGCCGTCCCTTATATTCTTCACCCCCTCACCTCTTTAATTATCTTTTGTTTGAACTCAATTACCATATGAATTTCAATTCCATGCAAACAAAAAAGCCCATGGGAATTCTTGAATGAACTGTATGAATCCGCAGTTCCTATCTCTCCTTCTTCATCTTCTTTCTTATATAACGATGATGACCCAATCTGTCGTTTGATGTCAACAAATTTTTTAAAATGAAATATGGAGAAAATTATCGTTCTATGGACACAATTTGTTTTTTTTGTTTTTTTTTTTTAATTTGATGATTTTTTTTTAATCTATTCTATTCATTTATTATAAATCTAGAGCAATTCTCTGTTCTCATGCATTAGTTACGTAGTGTCTTCCAAAGGAAATGTTTAATGAACCATTAAGGAAACATAGGGAGAATATAAGTTATCTCTAAAAACTTTCTTTTATCAGATGAAGTCATACATTTGGTAACTTGGGTTCTGAACATATGATTTTATTTATTTTGTCAAGGAAGGAAAATGGTTAGAGAGTGTGACCTATTTTACATATTTAATATGACTTTCATATGAATTTCTACACAAGAAATCGTTCCAATAGTGTCTTATCTATGAGAGTTTTAAACCATTTACACTCACATACCTTTTATCAATTGGCATTATTTTTAATTAAAGACTGATCTAACTATTGCGCATTCTTGGGTTTCAATCAAAAAATAAATACACTTAAAAAACACTATGAGTTTAGACTTTTAAGAACTAAGAGTTATAATATTAATTATCTAATTAAAAGGATATTTAGGATCGAAGTTCCATGCACATACAAATTAGCTCTATGAATTGGTTGGCATCTCAATCAAATCTATAGAAAAAAAAAGTGTGTTATTATTAATAGAAATGAGTACACCTCATTTTGCACTAACAAGGATTTATAAAAATAATATAAAAGGCCTAAATAAGAAGCGATAAAACTAAAAGAAAGGGATTTGAAGTAACCATGCAACGCTTAATTGATTATGTATTGAGTACAATACATAACTTAAATAATTAAATATAGATGAAATGAATCAAGTATGTATATATGGATGGATTTTTAGGACATTTTTTTAATTGGTAGGTGGGTATGAAATTGTCTTCATATCCCCCTATAACTACTAAGTGACTATGATGAGGCCATTTTAATTTATATATATTAGATATAAAATAAATTAAAGTGGTCACAGCCACAGCCGAGCCGGATTAGTATCATCCAAGCACGGCCTTAGGGCTTTTTGTTAGAAACAAAACCCTCATTTTTAAGGCTTTTGAGGCCCCCCTTTGTTGGCCAATTTGACGGGCCTACTTGGTTAGATGGAAAAGGACCCAAGGGTCCCACATATGCTTTTCCAGTTGATATATGAGACCGTTTTTCTTATTTAGCTATATGTCTATATCCCGTGCAGATGTTACTAAATAGAAGTCAATTGTTAACATGATGTGAGCCTCATCAGGTAAAGGATAAATTGTTGAATAATTGGCCATCTTCCAAAACTCAGATTTATTGAATGTTGCTAAGGCACCCCATCTGAGGGGGTTAACAAAAGAATGATACATTTTAACCCCTCATTTTCCCATGTCTTTAGATTGATTTGCAGTTATATATTCGCTAGGATCCGCGGAGTCCTCAAAAATGATGTTCTTTTCGAAAGAGCAACCGAACTCAACTCCAATGTTTTGAATCCACGTAACCAAAGTGAAAAATGAGCCTCCCCTTTCAATAACCACTCAATGGTAATCAGTACTTCTATTTGAAACTCAATTGCCAAAGTATTGATGGGCCTCCCATTTATAACCATGAAAGCAAAGAAACACATAAGAATGAAGTTTATTGCCAACCCACCGACAGTATAGGAACATCCAACACATTACCACTAACTTTTTTTTTTTTTTTCACAGTAACCATCCTTTCTTCTTTCCTTGAATGGTACTCAAAAAGCTTAGCAGCATCAAAAGAGAAAATGATAAAGCATGCAAGCCAAAAGACCTGAAAACAAAATGAAAGCAGCACACAAAAAGAACAACATATAAAGGAGTATAGCCGTATAAGAGATAAAATACTGCTAATATTAATATTTCAACCCTGATAAGAACACACCACAGTTTTGATTCACTGGGGAACACGCTACTGCAATCTTCAGTAAAATAACATGAAATACCCTTCAGAATTCTCTCTCCTATAAATTTTTTTCAATACCAAGAAGAAAAAAGAAATCCACAATGAAGATAACATAGAAATGCTGCCTTTTTAACTATGCATCATAGCACCAACTGTAAAATCATCTTAAGATACGGTCCGGACAAGAGACCTGTTGAAACAAACAAAGAACGCCAAGAATAATCAACCAGAAACAGAACCATACAAAGCTCTACTGCTCTTGCTATACAGGAGAAAGGCAAGATCAAGGGACCATCAGAAATTGCCCTGCACCTGCAACAATACCCCGACTTCTCATCATTTACTCTACTACCCAGCTACATGACTCAACCAATAAAGACCAGGTGTTTATCGCCTTTGGGATAACATAAGAAGATATGAATCTGTTCTGCCATCACTACACATCCCAATTCAAAATGCAACCCCTCTTGCCACCGTATCCCCATAATACCAAAATACAAAAACCAATTAAAAAAAAAAAAAAGGCATGTCTGCCACCCTGCAAAACCACCATCCTGTTTTATTATACCCACCCAAGCCAGACTCCCATTTCAGCATCCCTTTAACCATACCTGACTGGACCAGACAACACTGACGTGACCTGACCGAGCAAAGACGTCCCCATCACACCCCAGTTGGGTGTTTATATGAACACAACTCAGACCAAATCCCCTGAAAGTTGGCATAATAGAAATCGCTTGTGAGAAAAGCAGGCCGCAATTGGAGTGCAAAGTTAACTCTAGAGATCAAAATCTTAATGACAGGTACCTTCAGCTAAAGTTGAATCCACCAGATGGCACAGGTAACTCATTTCCTCCAAAGCGGAACGCAGATTGAGTGGCATCTCCTGGAGGCAGAGCCTCATCTTCCTCTTCTAACCAGTATGTCTCAAGTATCTTCACTGCCTTCTCATATATCTCAGTGTTGTCATGGCTCTGAAGATTTTCGATCTTCTCCAATCCCTCAGCTTCATCAATCATCTGGGCATAGAGGTTGATGTCACTGGTGTTCCCCAAGTTCTTCTCTGCTTCCCCAACCTTCAAGATGTTCTCAAGCCCTTCCAGACAGACAGTGACTATTCTTGCATCAGGGCAAACAAGGAGATCACACAACGGCTTGATGCAACCTTGGCTCACAAGGAACCTTTCATCCACAAGAAAATTAACATGTAAGAACATAAATATATAACTTGAGCTGTCAGGTACCACCAGTGTACTGCAAATACATACTTTATTTGATCATGGGTACCACCAGAAGTAGCATTTGAGATGGCCCATGCTGCCTCTTTCTTGATATCAAACTCTGCAGTTTGAAGCAAATGGACCAAGGGGGCAATGATTTCAGCATTAATCACCGCCTGCATTTTTAAAAGTTCAAGTGATGAGTATCCATAATTGGAAGAAAGTCAAAAGGCAGACAACATGTGCAATGGAATAGACTCCAATGATGGTTAAAAAAAAAAAAACAAACACAGAAGTTGGTGAAAGATTTGAGTACTTTAAAAAAGAGAGGTTCTAAAACTTAAATAACCAAAGGAATGAAAATGTCTGGAGTGCATAAGCTTGCTTGCCCACTGAAAATGAAAGCAGTAATAATAACCAAAAAAAAAAAAAAAAAAAAGCCATTGACTTCTTTTCACTGATAGTTAGTAATAATAACTTAGAAAGGATTTCAGTTGAGGACATGAAAAAGAATTGACTTCCGAGAATCCAAAAAGGGACAAAGATGCAACAGTTAAACCAAGACAGTTTCATGTGAAAAAAGACCACTTCTATACCTGGATCTGCTCCTTATTTCCTGCTGTTATGTTTGAAATAGTCCAGCAAGCTTCTTTCTTGATGCTTTTTTTATGATTGTGAGTCAACAGATTCAGGAGACAGGGAAGTGCCTGGTGATTAATAATGTACTGGAAAAAGGATAAAGAATACATCAATAACAGAAGAGAACCATAGTAACTTAACTTCTAAAAGTTGGACTTCAAATGCAACATTAACATGCTTCCACCAAAACAATAGCCTCTACCAAACCCCTCATAAATGCATTAATGCTCTTGCACTTCGCAGTAACACATTTACTGGTCTACTATGTCAGAATAACATTTAGTAACACTTCTGCATAACACAAATTAAAAATTCATCAGTAAGGTTGTCTGTCTGCAAGACAGCATAACTTTTGGAGTACTGCTTCCTTTATGCTTTTCTCATGATTGCGAGTTAACAGAATCAGGAAACAAGTGCTTGCTGATTGAAGTACTGGAAAAGGATAAGGAATATATCAATATGAGCTGAGAGAACAAAATATCTGAACATCTGCCAGCTAACCTGCTTCCACCAAAAAATAGCACCTAGCTAGCATGGCACGTATCTTAAAAGTTTAGTTAGGAGAAAGGTTTTTTTTGGCTTAATCAGCAGAATGAACTGATTTCAGTAAATGAATTGGATTACTTAGGAGGGCAATACCCTTGACTTCAGCCACACCTCTGTGCATGTGCATGCACATTGTGGAGCCTACATGAACAAATGCCAATCACCTCGTTGGATACCCAAGACAGTGGTGAACTTTTAAGCATTCAAGATTTCTTCCCTCTCTTTTCTTTTTGATTGGTAACCGAACACTATAAACTCAAGTGCTATACAATACAGGAGAGCATACCAAGTTAAGACTGATGGTGATTCTATCCACACAAAAAACAAAGGCGAACCCCCACTACCAGAAAGAGAGAGACAAGCCTGTCTGAGTGGAACATGCATATCATTGCCTGTCCGAGTGAAAAATGCATATCAAGACTGTCTTGAGTGGCATATGCAAATCATTGGCCAAACCCGTTGCCGGACACGTGACTGCGTGACTCCTTATTTGCCCAAAAGATCCACTGCCTTGTTTGCAATCTGATTGACAGATAAAGCAAAGTCCTTACCTCCATGATGTCTGCTAGCCTTGAAGAAACCGGGCAACAGCCACTTACCCAGCAGACGGGCAGAATGAGTCACCTTCTGCTATTATTCGATAAAGCAGAATACGAGAAGATTCTAGCAAGCCATTTCTTAAAGCCATCATCTCCATCACATTTGTGGTCTAAAATGCAACAAGGCCAAAGAAGGTAATAATCAAGAAAAGCTCAAGCTAACAATCATCTATCAAGGTTTGGCATTACACTACCTCCAAAACTTTGCTTCATCCTAGTTAACCATGCTGAGCTTGAAATGGACTCAAACATGTCTAGGAAGAACCTCAAGTTCAATGGTTCATCCATTATGGCTCTTGTTGCACAACAGAGGAAGGGTTAATTGGAAAGATAGACTCAGTATGAAGTTATTCATATCTCTATTCTCTATAACCAAAATAAAAATTCCATGTCTAGAATGGGGAGTTGACAGTCTGCATACGGGTAGTATGATATAACCTCTGCTTTTCCCTTTTTTTTTTTTTTTTTAACCATACCTCTCAGTATACCCTATTACACCCATTTCTACGACATCCTATTTGTGATTGATGAACTTTCTTGGTTACTGATCAATATACAGAAACTGATAGACAAATGGCCTTGAACTTAAATTATGATCAAACACTAATAGATATTCTCCAAGCAAGTAGTATGCAATAATAGCAATATTCCAAAAGAAACTTAAAAAATCAGACATTTCTTTTCCACTCATAAGTAACAAACATTATTACAGAACACAACACTCATACATGACAGACATTATTACAGAACACAGTAAAAGAGAATACTGCAAAAGGCATTAAATTATTAAATACCTGAGTCTGCACATCATCCCCAGTGACAATGTTCCCAACTGTGCGAAGTGCCGGAATAAGTACTGAAGGCGAAGGGTGACTAAGTAAACAACACAAATGGAAGTTCAGAGTTATAATCCAATATAAACAGGACCAAAATTCAATGCGAGCAATGGAAAAACGAGGAAAAAAAAAAAAGAACTTACAGAAGAAGCTCAACAAGCCGAGGGCACACGCCTGCTTCAATAACAGCTTGGATTTTATCATTTGTACCATCAGATAGATATGAGAGGGCCCAGCAAGCATCAGTCAAGACTTCCTCATCATTTGAATGGATAAGACGCTCCAGTGCTGGAAGAGCAGGTTTTGTCTACACAGACCAAAAAAGGAACTCAGTCCCAATTATGGAGAGAAACTAGCATGAAAGTACACCATAAAAGCATCCACACAAGAAGCACGGACTAACCTGCTCAAAAGGTGGTTGTGGCTTGCCCCTGCAGAAATTTGATAGTGTCCAGGTGGCATTCCTCAGCATAGAAAGCTTGGCATGCTCGTTCAATTGTGACAGCAGAGGAATCAGGGCACCATGGCTAAGGACAAGATCACGGCATCTAGGGGAATCACCAGCAACATTTCCCAATGCCCACACAGCCTACAACTCAAAAATAGCAAGTCTTAAAAATGAAAAGTTCCAAAAATATATAGATACTAATAAATCAAGATACGATACTTTTGATCATGAACTAGAAATAATATTCTGTCACTGAGAATTTTCAAATAAAATGTACTTGCTTGCTACACCGAAGTGAAAACTTTTCTAAAAGCTTTTTTTTCAACCAAGACAATTTTCATAGGGATGCTAGCCCCACATGTATCCCTCATTCATTTTTCATACCAAGTGAAACTTCTAGCAACATGCTCAAGAAGAAACTATGAATCTCCCATATCAACCATAAGTGATTAGACAATGTAAGATTTAGCATTTTGTACAAGAATACGAACATAGCAGCCATTGCATGATGCCATAAGATAAATATTTCACATTTTGAACAAAACCCCAGCTTGTAAAATGCTCACAACATTCCATTCCAAATATGCATATTTGAAACCCACAAAGAGGGAAGGGATTGCCAGAGCTTGGGAAAAAGACGGATTCCATATATGGAGTTGGCCTTGCAGCGAATCCCAATCTCTTCATCTCTTCATAACTAGAGTATGACCAGTTTATGTGGTTAAGCCTTGAACAAAAAATTATTCTGAAAGATATTGAATTAAACTGACATGCATATAAACATAACAGCAACTACGCAAAGTGAAAAATATTTGATATGCACATTTACCTGTTCCCGGACATCATCACTCGGAGAACCGAGAAGCTTCACAAAGATCGGCACAGCCCCATGATCGATAACAACCTTGGTGTTCTCAGATGTTCCAGAAGCAATGTTTGTGAGAGCCCAAGCTGCCTCAAACTAAAGTTCCAAAACATACATCATGGATGTGAACGAAATAAAATACTTCAAAATCCAAAACAAATGCAATTCAGAGAGTGAAGAAAGAAAAACTTAATAAACACAAATTCAAACCTGGAGCTGTGGAAAATCCTCTCTCACGAGAAATTCAACAAAACGAGGGACAACTCCCGACGCAATAACTTCTTCAATTGGAGGACTTCTCTCTGTGAAATGGTATTAATATAATAGATAATCATGTTCTCATAGATCAACAAAAGCAAGAACACTAGAAAAGAACATATTCATTGGTCAGTGTGTGTGAATTCAAACTTCTAAGATACTCCAAAACAGGAAATTCCCCCATTCTCAGAAAATGGGTGTGCCAAGACAGCAATTTTGAATTGATTTCCGGTTCCCCCATTACACCAAATGCTTCACGGCATAAAAACATCTGCTTTTCCTATTCTACCCGTCATAAAAACAAACACCAAAAGATGGATGAGACTAATACCTATGGAAAGTAGTTTTCTGAACTGGGTCGTTGCCTCGAGCTGCAACGCGCTATCATCAGACCATACTCCAGCGACCATCGCAGGAAGACTCTCTAACTGCAAACACAATCAACAAAAAAAAAAAAAAAAAGATTAACAAAGAAACAAAAACCATCTTTGGGGAATCAAGAAACCGAATCAGATCCAAAACCACTGAAACCCTAATCCCATAACAAAGCGATTAGATCCAGCGATCATGCGTAAAGTTACCTTCTTTTCAACGGCAGATTGATGGATCGACGCAGGGAACTGCTGCGCCTGCATCCCTTCTCTCCGCTTCTTCTGGAGGCTTTCTTCTCTTCGATTCTTCCGGATCTCGACCATGTTATCTTCCCTCCTCCTCCGGCCTTCTTCCGCGTCGACGGCGACCTTGTAACGGTTCCGTCGGACCTCCGTCCGAGCATTTGGCCTCAGAGACATGGCTGCTTGATTCTGCAGAAATCGATCAAACCCTTTCAGAACCAAATCCACGAGAAGGAAGAGAAGAAGAAGAAACCCTAAAAAGCTAAGCTTTACGGGAAAGAAAAAGGGGGAAATCGAGATTCGTAGGAAATCGAAAAATATGAGAAGAAATCGACGAAACCCTAGCAATCACAAACACTGAGAAATGAACTAAGAAAGATTCCTAGAAAGATTCGTATGGGAAAGAGAGGGGGAAATCAAAATTCATGGAAAATCGAAGAGGGAAAAAAATACCTGAGAGAGAGAAAGAGAGAGAAGTAGTAGAGGTTTTGGAATTTGTAGAGTGGGAGCGAAGAAGAAATGGAGAAGAAACGGGTTTTTAGTTTCTTTTACGGAAATTGAGATCCTTACGTCGCTTAAAAGTGAGAAGTGTTTTTTAAGAATGTGTCTGGGAGTGGATGTATTTACGAGGGTCGCCACTGATTTTGAAAGGGAAGGTGTGGGAAAGTTTGGAGGGTTGGGAAATGTGATGGGAGTATTTATCTTCTAAACCCTGGATGTGGATGGGACCTGTAATTGTAAATGCCAGCCGTCTATCTTGTGGGGCCTTCATTGGTGGGCCATTAGTTGAATGGTTTTTTGGGATTTTTACTAAAGAATTAAGTTTAAATAATAATTAAACGATTTAATAAAGAAAAATCATGAAATGATAAGATAATTGTTTGTAATTTTTTTTTTGGACGGGACTACCAACCTCCTCCAACTTTTCTTCTTCTTCTTTTTCTTCAATGATTTTCATATATCCATTCTTAAAGTTGTTCAAAAATTCCAACCGACAATACAATAGCTAGAAGAAAATTCCACATTCACTACTCAAAGATTACCCAACATGACTCCCTACGTATTGTTCACAAACATTAAGACCTATAAAAATTTTCGAAAATAAATAACTTCAAACCCTAGCAACCACCAAACAAATGTTCACAAAAACATACACAAATTCATCTCCTCCAACGTCACTCAAGCCACCACTAAATTGAGAGAAGATCCTCATTTAGTCATTTCACCAAACACCTTGCACTCCAAACTCGATCTCTCAAAACTCATGCAAAATAACTCAACAAATGCATAGAAACTAAACATGAGACTCATACACTGAAGCAAGATTATTGAGCCCACTTCAGGAAAACCATTGGAACACAAAATGCAATGATTTTTATAACTTTTCTATCATTAGGTAGAAGAAGATAGAGGAAAATATCATTTTCTTGCAATGAAAGTTGATGATATCGTCAACTGAGTTGATGATATCGTCAATTAGGGTGATTTCGTCATCCAATATAAATGTACGAACAATTACCTTATCATTATAACTTTTCTTTAGAAAACCGTTTAATTAAAATGTAAGCTTAATTTTTTCATAAAAAATCTATTTGTATAGGAGATTGGGTAGTTGAGATCATTTGTGGGGAAGGTATAGATGATTGATCCTGTGGTTGAGATCGAGGGGTCTCTGACTATTGATTTTTGGTGCGTATCTTAAATTCTCAATTTCAAAGAGTTGGTTGATTTCGAAAATCACTCACCTCTTTTCTTTTTAACATGCACCAATCTTATACCAAAAAGAAAAGGAAAAAACCAATTACTGGCACTAGTTTCAACCCTCAAGTGGGGCCCACAAAGACACACCATCCCCTTAGGTGGACCCCACAGGGACCTTCTGATCACAGTTTTTCTCTCTCTCTCTGCTGGAAGCACAGATGCTCTATATATAAGTTGGATACAAGGGTTAAAATTTCCTAGGCCTAACCTGAATTCATTCCACTGGGGTGCTCCACTAGACCCAAGATCATCTTGCACTGAATTATAGAGACATGGAATTTCACTTTTGGTTGGGTCAGGCCATGTAGTTTGGATATGGCGCAACCCAAGTTACATCTCATTAAAGCCATGGCCCCCCAAACAGATAAGCCATGGGAATAGCACCTTGATGAGCATATGACAGCCCTAACCACTGGATTAATGGGCAAAATTTAAAGTTTCAACTTTATTTGAAAGTTTGTTTTGAATGATTAAAGATTAAGGGGGAGATCATAGTCCAGAAGTATCAAGGAATGTCCAAATCCACCACACAAATTCCTTAAATGTTGGCTCTAATATGTCAAAATTCAAATCAAATATGAAAGGAAGGAGGGTCGATATGATTTGCTCAACCAGGAGAGAATATATACCCCAAAACACTATCAAAGATCCTCCTGTCTTATTTAGAACTTCTATGCATTTGTTAATAGTAATACCACCACCAATTTGCAGACTAACAAACAAGATCTACGGTTTCCAATCTGGGAACATTTTTAGAGATTGCCCAATGTTCTACATTTGTGTAGCACACCATTTCCTTGCCCCAAAGATTCACAACTTGAAGGGCACATTTGTAATGCATTTTCAAGGAAAGAAATACACAAAAAAGTATTCTGAGGTCTTTTCTTATCGGTAAAAAAAATATCATTACAAATAACAAAGGAAACAACAAAATGGGAAAAGGAGAGACATCAACACAAGAAAAACAGAAAAAACATGCTGTCTTGGAAACAAAAGCCCATGTCCCAACCTCCCAAATAAAATTTTTTGGCAAAATCATGCGTAACCGCATTTATGTTTCTAGAAATATGAAAAGTTTTGAAGAGGTCAATAGATGTTGCCGCTAAAATGATGTCTTGCAAAATGGAGTCAACAGATCAATCTAGGTCTCCTTCGATTGCACACACAGCATAAAAAATATCGGATAAAATGTGAACTTTAGGGAAGCCCCTCGCCTTACTTTCAATTAAGGCTGATAAGATGGTCCTCTTCATCTCTGTTTCTTTGGAAAAAGAGAGTTTTGACCCATCCAAAGAGCATCCAACCACAAAAGAGCCATTACACGAAATGGTAAAACGAAAACCAACTTTACCATCAAGCTTGTTAAAAACAACATAAAAATAAACAAAACAAACAAAAGCATATCCCATATCCAGTTTAAAAGTAATCCTTTATACTGAAAATCCTTAATAATTTTCTCCACTTTTGATGTCATCGAATTAGAATCCATAATAACATTTTTGGAAATCGTTATACTATTTATAGGGTCAATCTTTCTTCCTCTAAAAATGAAATCATTTATATATTTTCAAATGGCCCACTAAAAAATCTACAGTCCAAACCTTAGGATGATAATCTAGAGATGGATTAGTAGAGTCATGCAATTCCATACAGTTTTTCCACTGTTCAAAAATTGAGTTAAGGGAAATATTGTGATAATGATAGCCCAATCTTGATCCAAGCCAAGAAGCCTTAAAATGCTCACACATAAACAAAGCATGGTCATTTGGTTCTTCATCATTCTCACAGAGGGGGCACCAGGCATTTTTAGAAAGAGATTTACTAAAAAGTTGCTTACCTACCTTTTCAATGAACAAACCTTTTTATTATTCTTATTATTATTATTTTTGTAATTATGTAGAAAGCTTTTCCAATGAAGGGAGATCGGTATGGAAAAGATGGAGTATTCCGTGAAAAAGCATAAGGGAGAGCAGCCTAGAAAAGGTGGAGAATTTAGTCGAAAAGTGGAAGTCTTAGAATTCCATTTTCAAAGATAAAACACTAAAGTTTACAATGATTCCTTTTCAGAAAGCTATTGGAGTATGGATTTGTAATTAGACAGAGGTAAATAGTGTATTATGTTCAAACCATGTCCTTATAACATGTATTCGCCTCAAATTTCCGATTTCATGCGTTTATATAGAAAGTTCGACCTCTCGTGCGGTTTGTCTTTTACCAAATGGTCCCTATATTTTGAATCGATTTTGTTCATTTTTAGCAAGTATAGATAAGCACGGGTTAATGAAAAAGGGACTCGTGTTTATGAAGTCCTAATCCTGATCCACCAGGGGTTCCAAGAAGGGGCACGTTTATAACTTGAAGGGATGCGATTTTTCTTCAAAATTGAAAATATTTTTCTTGCCTCTTTACGAAAGTGTTTGTTCATGGAAATGCAAAAGTCAATTGTTTTTCTATGGAAAATGTAAGTTTCAATCAAAGCCGATAAAATGGCAATTGCCTCAGCTGTTTTGGAGGAAAAGACTTTTGACCTATCTAGGGAGCCCGTAGCCACAAAAGAGCCATTAAACCAAATGGTAAACTCAAAACCAACTTTACCATCAAGCTTGTTAAAAGTAACATAAAAAATAACAATAGCCTATCCCATATCCAGTCTAAAGTAATCCATTATACTAAAGATCCTTTACAATTTTCTCAACTTTTGATATCATGGAATTAGAATCCATGATAACATTTTTGGCAACCTCTATAGTATTTATAAGGTGAATCTTTTTTCCTCTAAAAATGAAATCATATCTAGATTTTCAAATGGCCCACTAGAAAGCTACAGTCCAAACCTTAGGATGATAATCTAAAGAAGGGTTAGTAGAATCATGCAATTCCAAATAATTTTCCCAACGTTCAAAAATTGAGCTAAGGGAAATATTGTGAGAATGATACCCCAATCTTGATTCAAGCCAATAAGCCTTTGAATGCTCACACATAAACAAAGCAAGCTCCTTTGATTCTTCATTGTTCTCACAGAGGTGGTACAAGGCATTTTTAGAAAGAGATTTACTAAAAAATAGTTTACCTAGCTTTTCAATGAAAGAACCTTTTTTATTTTTTATTTTTTGTGAATCTGTAGAAAACCTTTCCAATGAAGGGAGAGCAGTATGGAAAAGATGGAGTATTCCATTGAAAAGCGTAAGGGTGAGCAGTATAGAAAAGTTGGAGAATTTAGTGGAAAAGCGGAAGTCTTAGAATTCAGTTTTCAAAGATACAAAAATAAGGCAATGTTTGGGACCACTAGTCTATTTCTTAAAGACCATTCAAAATAGACCCATAAAAAAAGAGCCATAGAAAAGCTAGAATTAAAAGAGGTGTTTATTAATGCAAGGATCTATGTTAAATAAACTTATATATATCAATGGCTGAGAGTTTTTCACAGATTTCATGAGATCCACAAGGTATTAGGCCATGAAAATTAATCCTATAGCTGTGCTCATCCTTCTAAAGAGATCTAACGGTTTGGATCTTGTGCTTGAGACCCACATAATCCACGAAATTGCATTCAATGGCTCACGTTTTTTACACATCTAGAGATTGATGATGATCAAATGGGTGAAATTTGGTCTCATAGTCATGTTTGGTCTTGTGAACATTTCCAACAGCTTGGATCTTGTTTTACATGCACATACATAATAAAAACAATTGAAAAACATTACTGCTCTTGGACAAATCCAATATTGAGCATAATACATCAATAGTTATTTTTGTTTTGCAAATATCTTGAGATCCACGAGGCATCAAGTTTTGAAAATTGACCACAAAATCGTTTTCAGCCTTCCAAAGAGATCTAATTGTTTTGATCTTGCATTTAGGGCCCACAGATCATAACAAATTGCATATAATGGCTCTCAGTTGTTTTCACATATCTCGAAATTGGTGATGATCCAACGGCTGAAATTTGGTTTCATGGCTGTGTCCGATCTTGTGAACATTTCCAACGGTTTGGATTGTAATGGAAATCTTATATTTTGATAAAAGAACTAAAAAAAGGGATTGGGTCGTGAATGAGTAAAGTTACTGTTTAGCTGCCTATTCTTTTTTGCCTCTTAACTCCAAATGCAGCCAAGGGTGAGCTATGAGAAATAGAGATATTGTCTCTTTTTCTCTACACCATCTAGAGGCATTATGATGCTGCCAAATGCCTCAAATTTTAAAATCCCTACTCAATTTAGAGATTTTGACAAATAGAGGCAAGATTTAGACTTGCCAAACATGGGCTAAGGTTTACAAGGATTCATTTTCGGCACACCAATGGAGTATGGGTTTGTAATTAGACAAAGGGAAGTAGTGTATTATGTTCAAAGCATGTTCTGACAACATGTATTTATCTAAAACTACTTGTTTCCTACTCGTTTTACATGGAAAGTTTGGCCTCTCGTGTTGTTTGTCTTTTACCAAATGGTCCCACTATTTTGAATCGATTTTTTCCTTTTTAGAAAGTACAGATAGGCACGCGCTAATGAAGGAGGGATGTGTTTCTAACATGAAAGGGGCGTGGTTTTTCTCCAAAACTGAAAATCTTTTTCTTATCTCTTTGGGAAAGTGTTTTTCCATGGAAATGCAAAATGTTAATTATTTTTCTATTGAAAATGTGAGTTTTAATCAAAGCCCATAAAATGGCAATCACCTCAGATTCTTTGAAGGAAAAGACTTTTGGGTCATCCAGAGAACATGCAACTACAAAAGAGCCATTTAACCAAATGGTAAAACCAAAACAAACTTTACCATCAAGCTTGTTAAAAGCAACATCAAAGAAAACAACATCCTCTCCCATATCCAGTCTAACGGTAATCCTTTATACTGAAAATCCTTTATAATTTTCTCCACTTTTTATGTCATGGGATTAGAATTCATGATAACATTTTTGGCAACTTCTATAGTATTTATAGAGTGAATCTCATTTACTCTAAAAATGAAATCATATCTAGATTTTCAAATGGCCACCACAAAGCTATAGTCCAAACCTTAGGATGATAATCTAGAGATGGATTTGTAGAATTATGCAATTCCAACCAATTTTCCCACCATTCAGGAATTGAGCTTAGGGAAATATTGTTTGAGCTAAGGGAAATATTGTGAGATTGATAGCACGATCTTGACTCAAACCAATAAGCCTTTAAAAGCTCACACATAAACAAAGCAAGCTCCTTTGATTTTTCATTGTTCTCACAAGGGGCACAAGGCATTTTTAGAAAGAGATTTACTAAAAAGTAGATTACCTACCTTTTCAATCAATGAAGGAGCCTTATTATTATTATTATTATTATTATTATTATTTGTGAATTTGTAGAAAGCCTTTCCAATTAGGGGAGAGCAGTATGGAAAAGATGGTTTATTCGAAGAAAAAGCGTAAGTTGAGCAGTATAGAAAAGGTGGAGAATTTAGTCGAAAAGCAGTAGTCTTAGAATTCCGTTTTCAAAGATATATACAACACTAAGGTTTACAAGAATTCCTTTTCGGCACACCATTGGAGTGTGGATTTGTAATTAAACAGAGAGAAATAGTGTATTATGTTCAAAGTATGTTCTGACAACATGTATTTGTCTAAAATTACTGGTTTCCTGCTGGTTTTACATGGAACATTTGGCCTCTCGTGCTGTTTATCATTTACCAAATGGTCCCTATATTTTGAGTCCATTTCCCCCTTTTTAGAAAGTATAAATAGGCACACGTTAATGAAGGAGGGACTTGTGTTTATGAAATCCTAATCCTAATCCACCAGTGGTTGCAAGGAGGGGCACGTTTCTAACTTGAACATGTGTGGTTTTTCTCCAAAACTGAAAATCTTTTTCTTGCCTCTTTAGGAAAGTGTTTTTCTATGGAGGGAAATGCAAAAAGTCAATAGCTTTTCTATGGAATACTTGAGTTTCAACCAAAGCCGATAAAATGACAATCGCCTCAACTTCTTTGGAGAAAAAGACTTTTGACCCATCCAGAGAGCTTGCGGCTACAAAAGAGCTATTAAACCAAATGGTAAAACCAAAACCAACTTTATCATCAAGCTTGTTAAAAGCAATATCAAAGAAAACAACAGCCTATCTCATATACAATCTAAAAGTAGTCTAAAAGTAATCCTTTATACAGGAAATGCTTTATAATTTTCTCCACTTTTGATGTCATGGAATTAGAATCCACGATAAGATTTTTGGCAACCTTTATAGTATTTCTAAGGTGAAATTCCTTTCCTCTAAAAATGAAAACATTTCTAGATTGCCCACCACAAAGCTACAACCCAAACCTTAGGATGATAATCTAGAGATTGAATAGTAGAATCATCCAATTCCATACAGATTTTCCACCACTCAGAATTTGACTTAAGGGAAATATTGTGAGAATGATAACCTAATCATGATCCAAATGTAGAAACCTTTGAGTGCTCACACATAAAGAAAACATGCTCAATTGATTCTTAGTCTTTCTCGTAGTGGGGGTATAAGGCGAGATTTACGAAAAAATAGACCTACCTTTTCAATGAAGGAACCTTTTTTTATTATTATTATTACTTTGAATATGTAGAAAGCCTTTCCAATGAAGGGAGAGCAGTATGGAAAAGATGGAGTATTCCATGAAAAAGCGTATGGGAGAGCAGTAGTATAGAAAAGGTGAAGAATTTAGTAGAAAAGCGAAAGTCTTAGAATTTTGTTTTCAAAGATACAACACAAACAAGAAAACATAAGGTTTACAAGGATTCCTTTTCAGCACACCACTGGACTATGGGTTTTAAACATGCAACAATTTATATTTATTTATTTTTGCTAATGAGAGTATCCCCATGGTAATTGATACGATAGGACTAATCCTTGACCACACAACACACATATAATAGGTAGGAGGTGGGGTGGGGGGCCTCACACACAATTTATATTATAGATTCCATAACCAAATCAACATTACCCCAAAAAGGTCGATTTGCGACTACATACAAGGGGATAAACGACTGTTTAATAGAACTCACTTATCTATTAATCGACTTTGTTTGTGTGGTAAAGATAACAATGGTTATTAGGCCATTGAATAATTTTATGAAATGACGACCACCAAGCAAAGACGATAATTTCAATCTCCTCAAGGGAAATTCTATATGCACCCCCATTATGTGCTGTACATACCCACATCCCCTTATGTGAACAGAAATTTGCATAAGGGGATGTGGGTGTGGACTGCATTAGGGGGGGGGGGGGGGGGGTGCATTTAGAATCTCCCTCTCCGCAAATATCGACTCTTTATGTGATTTGCATCCAAATCAAACCTAGATATCGACTTTGCATTTTTTATTTCATGTGATTTGCATCCATACTGAACCCATATATCTCTGTAACTAATGTCATCAATGGCGAAATTTCTATAGTTCAGTTTCATTCACGGACTTTGATCTCAGAGTGTGAAGTGCTACAGTTAGAGTGGGGTTTTCTTCGCAGTTGTCGATCTAAATCCCTTTTGATGACTCCACATAGTAATGCAAGGCTTCTAAAAGGATTTGAGTCTTCTATTGTATAAGACCCCAACCCGAGTGACCTCGATTAGTATTGATTAAGTCATGTGTTAGCTCTAAGTGTGTTTAGTGTGTTTTGGTTTAGATTGGGTTTAGAATAGCTTTGTTATAGCTTTGGGAGAATTTTGAGTGCCTTTGTGATTAGTGGGGCCCTTTGAGGGTTCCCTTTTATGACTTTGCATGTACTTGGGGGATTAATTGAGATTATTTGGATTTGTGTTTTTACTCCATTTTATTAATCTCGTCGATCTCTACAACTTTCATGTTGATCCCGTTCTCGTCCCGAATCCCGAAACCCGACTTCCATTGCTTTGAGGGCAAAATAGTCTTTTTACACTAAATCTGGACCCAATATTTGATATTCCCGAAACCCGCAAAACATATATTTTTTGGAAACTAGAAATTTCGATGATCATTTCTTCCTTTTTCGTCGATTTCATCCGAGGTCCCGAAAACTACTATTCCAGCCTTTCAAGTTTCCTAAGTGGTGGAGTCCACTTGCAAATGCTATATAAGCACCCACCTCTTCTTCCTTCTCCTTTTTCCAGCAACTCTCTCCTTGCCTAGGGTTTTTCCTTGCACTTCTTTTCTTCTTGCTTTTATCATCTCCAATCACCATCCACCTAGGATAATTTGAGAAATGGAAGTGATTTTCTTCTTCTTGTCCATTAGAGCTCTCCATTGATAGCATTTGTGGAGGAAACCTCCCACTCCAAGACTTGCTTTGAGCTAAATCTTGCCATTAAAGGACCTTCCAAGTAAGCTTTCTTCCTAATCTCTTAGATATGCATTCTTCTTGCCCTTGAGGAGCTTCATTTTCAATATTGGAAGCTCCCTCTTTCTATTTCTTTGTTTGACCCATTTTAGGGTTTATTTTGGTTTTTTTTTTTTTGTAGAGATTGTGGATTTTGAGCTTGAGAGGGTGATTAGAAGGCCTTTTGCTTAGCTTGGACTTGAGGCAAGTGGATGAATTGATATTTTGGAGTTTTTAATGATTTTGATAAAATGCATTGATGATTTCATACTACTATTGATTTGTATTGATTGAATTAAATGTGCATTAATGACTCTTATTAGTTCATTAAATGGTTTTGGAAATGTGGTTGGTAGTTTGCATTTATTGCTTAATGGTAGTTTAAATGACTCCTTGTGATTGGGATTGTCTCTCCTCTTTGTGGTTGAATGTGATGGAGTAGAAGAAGGTGTTTTGATTGATGATTTTGGAAGTGTTGATGTGGAGTTTGAAGGATGTTAGAAAGTGATATTGGAGCCTTGCATGTGGAGTGAAATTGTGGCTAAGGGAGTTGTAAGAAGTGGAAATGAAATGGGAGCAGAACTGTCTCGGAACCTTGTTCTGGGCAGTTCGCTCGAGCGAACCTGGTGGTCGCTCGAGCGAAGTGTCCAGAACAGGTTCCGAACCATTCCAGTAGATAGTTCGCTCGAGCGAACCCTCCCAGAACTGTATCAGGCTCATCACAGAACCTCGTTAGTTCGAGCGAACCATTTGTTTGCTTGAGCCAACAGGTTCGCTCGAGCGAACCCCTTATTCGCTCGAGCGAACTCTCTCAGAAAGTATATCAGAGCGTCACAAAACATTGTTAGTCCGAGCGAACCATTTATTCGCTCGAGCTGACATGTTTGCTCGAGCGAACCCGTTATCCGCTCGAGCGAACCTCCCAGAAAACCATTCCAGAGAGCTCATCGCTCGAGCGAACTTCCTGTCCGCTCGAGCGATAAGCACTGTTCACCTGGGATTAATCTGTGAGAAAAAATGAAGTGTTTATTTGATTGAGAGGCGTTTGTTGGGAACCCTATTGTGATGGGAAAACTAGTAACTATTGTGTAGCACTCATTTGAAAAGAGAAATCAAATCATAAGTTTTCATTTAAGTTTTGGAAATCCTAACGTGTATAAAGAGCTCAGAATGTCTCCAAACTCAAGGAGTGCTAATTCTTATTGTATATGACATACAGGACCTTTATTCACTTTGTTTGAATTTCGAATCCCGATATTTTTCCCGAACCTCTTGAATTATGATTTACCATCCCCGAAAATACTGAATTTGCAATTGTAGCATTTTTGTTAATCCCGATATGCACTTCCCGTTTAAAATGATATTTGTGCCTTTGAGCATTCCGTCCCTCCCGTTTATATAAATGCATCATGTGAATTTGTACATGTCCCGATTTATGATATTTGACCTATGAGTCGGCACCACTAAGCTTGGATAATCTTGCCGGTCTAATCCACCAACTTGGAAATCCCCCTCCCAACCTGCCAACTGCAGTTTGGATCCCATTACCCGGTTATTATCGTGGTATTGTCCTGATGCCGCAGATTGCTACTGTGGTTCCCGATGCCCGACTCGCTACTGTGGTCATGTCCCGTATTTATTATATATATGTATATGTTACTTATGTTGCATCTCCTCACTTTGGTGATTGAGATCAACATCCCGATATGCTCATGTCACTTGGGTGATAGAGGACTTAGCTCCGTGTGGTTGCCATCTTGTTGTTTTCTGTATTCTTTGGATACCTTACATGTTTTATATTGCATTTTGTTTCAAATAAATGATCATCCTGTTTTATGAGATTTATTGTTTTAATAGGTTTAAATGTTTTCCAAGGTAATTTCAATTGTTGTTTTATCTTTCACCCATTTGCCAAACCATCATGTTTGACCCTTGTTTTGGTACTCAGGTCCCGTTGTCGGCTTTCCCGAGGAGGATCTTGAGGAGGCGGTCGGAGAACCACAATGTTTAGTCGAGTGGCATGCCGATGATGTCGTTTAGACATTCGGGTGCTTGAGCTACGTAACATTTTGGGATAGAAATTAACCAATTCTTTTGGGAACATGATACTTTGTTATATTGGCCTTTGTTAGCCTCTATTTTGGGGGAGATGTAATTTAATGATCTTATTATAAACCTTAACTTACTTTTGGAAATTAGCAAATGATCATTGCTCATTTTGATACTGGTATTGAATATGTTTAATCTTATTATCTTGGACATGAATGTATGAATTAGATTTGCTACACACTTCCGCACATTGAAAGAAATATTTATGTTGATGTGATATCCTTACCGCGGACACCTGTGGGAAATCGCGTGTACAGTGGCATCCTGGATGGACTCGTATACATAATGATTAAATTAATTCATAGTGTTGACATGGATTGTATCCTTCATTCATTTATCCTCACAATCATTAATTCCCGATCCCGGATTAGGTCCGCTTGCGCTTGTGGGACCCAGTCCGGGGTCGTGACATATTGTCATTGAAGGAGGACTTCGATTTCTACTACAAATTCTTTCGAGTATACATTCCGTGCAGCTTCAGTTTTCGATTTCTAACGATTTTTGTTGTCGTCGTTCACTTGCAGGAAATCTTTTGGCGGATTTCAAGGGTTTGGAAGATGGAGCTACTGAGAAGTTAGGGTTTTTGAGCTTTGAAGTCAATACATGGTGGAGTTCATTTGTGAATTGAACAGCTGGAGCTGTTGAAGGAGTTTTGCATTTTCATTTTTGTTTTCCAGTAAGGATTCATTGGGAGTTGCGTCGATTTCAAATCTATCCTTTTTCACTATGAGAATCATTCTAGAGAGCTATGGATGAGACATATGCATTGAAATTGCGGTGATATTGAGTTTTGCTTCCTATATTTGAAGGGATTTTAGATTGAAGATCGAAGGAGGTCCGTATCTGTTTGTAATCAAGAGATCTATTAGATTGAGTCTTTTCCAGGCCCCACTCTTCATCGCAGAAACGCCTTTAAGTATTCTCTCTTCATTTGACTCTCTCTCTCTCTCTCTCTCATTCATTTGAAACCCTAGGTTTCTCATTTTCTAATCTATAAAACAAGCTCGAAAGTGCTAGAAGAACTTTGATTGTCACCCCCATTAAGTAAGAAGCAGTAGCATTTGAAGAAGGAAAGCAGCAAAACTCAGGTTTTGCATTGTGAGTTCATTTTTTTTTCTTCTTTTATTTTTTCTCTTAAAACTCAAGTTTTGCATTGTGAATTCATTTTTTTTTTCTTCTTTTATTTTTTCTCTTTTGATTAGGGATGGATGGTAGCTACCTTCTTTCATCTTCCAATGTTTGCTCACATGTTTAATGTGTTGGTGAAGTTTAATCTAGACTTTATTCTATTACAAGGGGTTATCTGTAACTTGTTAGTTTAATTTGGACCATTTGTTATAAGGCTAGATCTGACAGTTGTAGGTGTCTAGAGGTTTAAGGCTTCATATATTTATATTGAGTTGTGAGAGCATTGTGCTTATGGTGATATTGAGAGAGAATAAGAGAGACAGTGAGTGCTTGTATTCTTGTGGGAATCTCCAATAATAGTGAGCGGCGTGAATATGGACGTAGGCAATTTTGTCGAACCACGCAAATCCGTGTCTCGTGGATTGATTGTCTCATAGATCGTTCTTTAAACAATGATGGCTCAGAAGCCGTCATTTTCCTGTAAGCTACACCAAACTGATCAACGGCTAGAGTCGTCTCAAAATACAACGGCCAATGGGCCGTCTTTTTTTTTTTTAAACGACTGCATTTTCTAGTACGGTCATATCTATGCTGTATTCATCATTTTTCTTAATTAACGACTACCTTTATTGTAGATTTTGACATAGTGCAAATCCTTAGACTTTCACACAAATTTAGAAAATAAAATGGATCCAGGAAAATCTCTCTCAAATCATCCATATATAAATGACAACATGTAAAAGTATTCTTATTGAAATTAAAAAGTAGGATTCTTTTCTCAATCTAGAGGGTTATGTATGAACCTACCTCACTGTGTTTCTCTCTTTAATCAGTACTCTTAAGGCTGAATTCAAGTCCATGACTTTAATTATATTTTCTCTAGATAAGTAATTTGAAGATCTTGGCGCCCGAACTCTTAGGAACTTAGCCTTCTCAAATATAAGAGCCAAGAGACCATGATACAAACAAGATCAACATAAAACTGCTTCTTCAGTATTCTAATACCATTTTATAAGCATAAGAGAACATTACCAGATAAGTAATGATGATTACATCAAGAGAAGAAAATAAAACAACTGAAGAAAAATACTCAAGTTAAAAGCAATTCGTGGGTTTCCTTCTGGCAAGTTGGACTAACAAGATGCTATAGGAGTTTATCTTGCCAATGTCGGAATTGAGGTCTAAATTCATAGAGCAGAGATAGACGTGACTATAGTAAGAATCTATTCTTAAGAAATAAAAAAAAAAAATGTTTGTGAACCAATCAGTTATATTTTCCATTTAAAAAAGAAAATAATAAACAAAAAAATGGGTTCTACTAATCAAAAGCAGGAACATGTTACCAGATCTCTTGCTCCTTTGAAAATCATATCGATATTAATTTGCAACTTCACTTTCATATTCTTAATTGGTCCTTGATTTTCTTAGGTTTAATGTGCTATGTAGTTCCAAACAAATTCAAATCACAATCAGTATGTTTTAGTATTCATCTTCTTTTTTCCCAAATGTCCCCTTATTTCCCTTCCTCTAGATGGAGTGAATATGTGAGAGGAAACAAGAGAGTGGAAGGGAGAGGTGCATAAATAAACTGAGTGTGTGTTGGCTTGGAGGAGAGAGTCATGGGGTATTGTGATTAGATTCATAATGATATTTGTAAATCTTAGTTCAAGGATAAGAGAGAAAAGAGTCCAAATGGATGATCTTAATTGAAAAAGTCCAACAGAGATTTCAATTTTTCTATCATATCTGTATTCCAAAGATTTAAGTTTAATTAAGTGGACCCATAAAATATATAAAGACTTAAAGAGTTTGAATCACTTGACTCTCATCCATTGAATGTGGAATCTAATAGGAACTATGAGGGACCCTACTCTATCAGGAAAGCTAATAAAAAAAAATCTATTCGGAAAGCACAAAATTAAGATCCAAGGATAAATTAATAGAATTTATTCATCTTCAAACTTCTAGTTCCCTTCTTTGGAGAAACTCTAGCTCAATCATTCTAACAAATTAAAATTTCTAAAATGTCTCTCTAAGTCAAAATCGAGTCAAGATTAAAATCGAAATTGAGTCCCAATTTTGTAATCAATTGCATAATCGGAGCTCAATTTCACCAATTAAACTTGTGTCTTTCATATATAATAACAGATTGTTTATAAATTCCATAAAGGATAAATAAAAAAATTTATTCATTCCATGATATCTATCTAACGTAGTAGAGTCTTAAGAGACTATCCTTGGAATCTAAGCTAATCACAGTAATCACAATTTTAAGAGACTACTCTCTCATTATATCTTAATTCTATTAATCATATGCAAACATATTAAAAACTACAAACTTTAGAATATATGAATTTTCTATCAATCTTTCACAATCGTATAGTACTTGCAAGAAAAGATTTAACCACTAATTACATTGAATTTGACTTTGATCTCTTGAAATTAATTGTTATTTTTTTTGGGGAAATGTCCAATTATAGTCACCATTATTATGTGCAATGTCCAACATTGTCAACAGCCTAATTAGTGAGATGGTGGCCCACTTGACTAGATTTGTTATGATTTCTCTTAGATGCATGGGGAATAGGATTATGAAGAAAAATATCCCCATGAAAATGATTGGATATAACGAAAGACCTGAAAGATCATGCAAATAAGGGATGTTTATAAATGTGTATTGGAAGGTAGGATTTTTATTTAGGTGAGAAACTTATGATAGTGAAGAAGAAAATAGATAGAAGATGAAAGGTGTAAGGATTTGAGTCTTGGCAACTTCATTGGGAAGGACAAAACTTGGGTTCATTAAGTTGTAATTTTCATTTTCTAGATGGACCATTGATCGCGTGCACGAAGAGAAGTGAAAGAGGAGTTGAGTTAATCGGATTTCCAAATTACAGTATCTGATCGATCGGATCCAGAATTGCTTCAAGATAACAATCGATTTACAGAGTTTTTCCCCCAGATAGAGGCTTAAACGCCTCCTCTGATCTCACCCGATCGATCGAATAAGGATACAAATCATCATAAATAAAAAGCATGTCATTACCACATCATGTATTGCATATCTCTAGGGATCAGTGACATGCTTTCTATTTATGATGATTTGTATCCTTATCAATCATCCATGAGATGACCCATCATTGGAACGGTTAGGATTGTGAGTTATTAGGGGATGGCTGGTCGGTGGCAATATCTATTAAATGGCTGCAGGGAGGAATGTCAAGAAAGAAGTTTTTGGTCATCAATTTGGACGGCTTGTTGGTTGGTGAGTTGCAGACTCTAGAATCTCCACTGTTCACGTGGTGGTCATCTGTTAGTGTACAATTGATCTGACAGGAAGCCATGTGGATGGTTGGCAATGTACGTAGGCCTACACTCAACCTGATTTGAGCCCGATATGGCATAGTTTATGGATTTGGATCAACTCGATGACTCAGAAGATACACGGTTGGGTAACTCGGGTGAGTGGAGTAGAGTACTTGGCCACAGTGGCGGGCGGACTAGGATTTTTATTTGAGAGGGCCTTAAGATAGTCACTTAAAAAGAGTGACGATATCGTTGCTAAATCTCGATATTGAGCGATGATGTCGTCACTAGTTAAAAGGAAAAAAAAATGGGCGGGAAGATGGGTTTTGTTTCATAAAACTATGGATGCCTTTTTGGTGCGCTCTTGATTTTTCGGGTAAATTCCTCAACATTTGTACTAGTGTTTTAAGGTTCGTTTTTCAAAATCCATATTCCAATTGTAGAAAGATTAGAGGAATTTGTAAATCATCCGTGGGTCACAATTTCTTTATCCAAATCATTAATATTATTAGATTAATGCTAATTACCAATACACTTAGTTTCATATCTTTTAAATTTTAATGTATTTTGAGAATTTGTGAAATGCATTCAAATAATCCAAATACATTTAAACCACTGGATGTACTCATTTACACCATGAAAAGTGAAAATGATAATTTGAGAAGCATAATAAAGCGTTCAATAATCCCTAATTCCAAATTAGGATTCTGAGTTGATTCTATGATTGCAATCCTATGATTGTGCATTGAGTGGACCGCATACATGATTGTAATCTCATTTATGTCAATTTCCAAGACCTAAAGAAAACTCTCAAAACTAAGTCCAAAATATCTAATAACTCTATGCATCATGTGCTTTTTTTAATATTAAATGTAGAGATGGATACCCGCCAAAGGGAGGAATAGCGGGGCTGTGACAATGCCGGGGACGGAGGGTTAGCCGTTTTGGGGGTTTTTGAGAGAGGAAAAGAGAGAACGGGAGAGTGAGTTTTTTGAATTGAGGAAAGGGAGGTGGGGGCTATGGGTTATTTTAAGTGGGGGTTGGGCCAGAGTTCCTTTAGGGCCTAATGGGCTTTTGTCAATTTTGGAGGGGGCTCAACATGAGACATGTAGGTTCGCCACTGCTTGGCTAGACACTGCCAGACCCGTTCGACTCGCCTAACTAAGTAACCAAGCCACGAATGTTTAGTTTTGAGCTTTTAAACTCTGCAACATGTTGCTCTTCTAGATGTATGTCAATCACAAGGATAGGGGGATTAGTAACGGTGTGGTGCGGCTCTGGAATAGAACAAATACAATTTCAGTTACTTAAAAAAAAAAAAGCTACCATTTCAGTTAAGATCATTTTAACTATTTTTTTTTTCTCTCTAATGAGTAACCCACGGACCCCTTTACGGTTCTGTGTATCGGGTAAGGCCCCAAGTTTAGGCCAGGGACATCCAACTCATTGCTGAACTTTCCAACCACTCGAACACTTTAAGTATGGGTACAATTGAATTATTGATTTTATGACCTAGAAGTTTAACATCTTATAGACTCATATTATATTGCAACTCAATCCAACCAGCTGAATTATGAGCAAGCAAAATATGATTATGATAATAGCTTATATAAATCATGAGCATACAAAATGAACAGTAAAATTAAATTGTTATGGCTACTTATATCATTGGCCAATGACCACCGGCGAGTTTGGCAATTTACTATTAAAATAAAAGTAATACAAAGCATCAAATCAAAAGAGAATAAAATATAAGGGGGTTATGATGGTATTTTATCTTTAGTGGGTTGGTAGCGAATCTTTTTGACTTTTTATTTAAAAAGTGGGATTTTTTTTTTCATTTAGTGGAGAAAGGATGTTGCTTTTTTACTCTTTTTTTTTTAACTAAGGCGGAAATTTTGAAGATATGTACTTCTGATGTGACCCTTGTTTGAAAAATAGAGATTTTACATTACTTTTACTGGCTTAGTAAATTGCCAAATGAAAATCCTCCATCTTGCCATGCATGTAAAGGACATTGGAATTTAGCCAATGTCTTCATGATGGCCCCATCTTTTTTAATTGCTTTCATAAATTTTCTGTATCACTTCATGATCCGGGTGCCTTTGAAGCTATGACTCTTGGCATCCATACAAAAGGATTCAATATGAAGCCTCAATCAGAAGATGTTGCAATCGTATATAGAATTTATTATAAAGTAATGAATACAATTGTCCCTGAAATTGCCTATTCATCAAAATTAAAGGAGTAACTACTTTATTCCTTACAAATGTCAAAAATAAAGTCACCATACCTAAATCCATAGCTTTGGAAGATGTGAATCTTTCTGGCATATGGGAGCTCGAAGAAGCTCAACAAAAAACTCCTCAACTTCAAGATGATGTTGAGTCAATTACAGAACATCCAGACGGAAAAGTAACCATAAATTTTGCTAATACACCAAGATCATACTTTTCATCCACAAAAAGATTAATTCCTTCGGAAGGAGGATCTTATAGATCAACCACTTCTTCTTTTCATAAATCTATCCCAAAACCACCATCTATTCATCCATCAGGTATAGCCTTCCCTGTTTATTTAGAAACAAAATATGAAGATTATCTTAGTCTGATTTTAATGCCCCAATAAACACAATGTCTTTATTTCATGACACTAATGAAGAAGTAGGTGGTTTCATAATAGATAAACAATACCATCAATAAGATCTATTAAAACATCCAAAGACAAAATGGTTTTTTACAAAATTTTCTAAATTTGAAAGATCTCAAGTAAAAGACTTATGGTATGAACAAAGGAATCAAGAATGAAGAAATATTCCTTTCTTTGATTCGCTTTCTTCAAAAATAAATAAAAAAGGAACTATTATGACAATTAATAAATCCACACAATCATGGGAAACTAAAAAGGGTCAAATCAAATCAATACACCCTCCTTTCTCTCCAATAAAATATAAAGATATAAATGCAACTCCATTAAAAAAATGTTCTAATGAACCCAAGACAATCGGCAATGAACAAGAATCCCATATAGAAAATTCTACATCTGATTATTCTACTTCTGATTCATCACGTTCATATAAAGTAGAAAACTCTATGCAAAAAACAGAAGAAAGTATCTCTGACCAAATAGAAAAAAGTATATCTACCCCCCTCTTTTTCATATATAAATGTATTAAGTGCTCCAAATGAATTAGTTCTTGACATAATAGTAAACATCTCATATAAAGATGAAATAATAAAATACTTCAGAAAATTCTTGAAGATAAATCCTCTGATAAAACTTCAAATTTTAATTTTAAACCAGTTTCTATACTTTCGAATCTTGGAAGAATAAATCAAATTAATCTGCTCATATCTCATAAAGAAAAATATATTGAGAATCTTAAACATGAAATTTCTCTTTGTCGAATCGAGGATCAATTTGAATCAAAAGACTTTGAATCTAAACTTAGTACTTTTCAAACCTCATTAATAAAAGAATGTTGTTCTGAAATTCCTTCTGCCTTTTGGCATAGGAAAAAACTTATGGTATCCTTCCATACATTTTTACATTTAATGAAAGAAATGTTCCTAATAAAGGTAGACCATCTCAAATAAGTCCTCAACTCTTAGAATTATGCGATAAAGATATTAAAGATCTCCTTCAAAAGAAGTTAATTCGTAAATCACACTCTCCTTGGAATTGTGGAGCTTTTTACGTAGAAAATGCTCCTGAAAAGGAACATGGGGCTCCTCGCCTCGTAATCAATTATAAACCATTAAATAAAGTTATTCAATCAATTAGATATCCAAATCCCAATAAACAAGATCTTATTACTTGCATATATGAAGCTTTTATCTTTTCAAATCTTGATCTTAATACAGGTTTTTGGCAAATACAGGTTGAAGAAAAAGATCGCTATAAAACTGCTTTCACTGTCCCTTTTGGACATTTTGAATGGAATGTTATGCCTTTCGGGCTAAAAAATGCTCCTTCATCTTTTCAAGAAATGATGAATGAAAATTTTCACCCTTATAAAAACTTCTCTATTGTGTACATTGATGATATTTTAATCTTCTCTCAAGCCATTGATGAACATTGGAAGCATTTAAAAATTCTCAAGTGGATCATTAAGAAAAATGGTTTAGTCCTTTTTAAAGAAAAATAAAGCTTTTCCAAATAGAAATAAAATTTCTTGGTTATAAAATAACAAATAAAACAGTTACTCCTGCTGAAAGAGTAATCAAGTTTGCTGATAATTTTTCTGATGAAATAACAGATAACAATTACAAAGGTTTTTAGGATGTTTAAATTATGTATATGATTTCTACCATAACCTCTCTAAAGAAAGAAATCTTTTACAAAAATTCCTAAAAGATTTTGCAGATCAATGGACTCCTCGGCATACAAAAGCAATTCAAAAGATAAAATAAGTTAAATATTTGCCATGTCTAAATATTCCAAATCCAGATCTCTTTAATATTCTACAGAAAGATGCCTCTGAAATAGGATTTGGTGGAATCCTACTTCAAAGAAATGCTCAATCAAAGGAACAGATCGTTAAATTCTATTTCGGCACTTGGAATACAACTCAAAAAAATTACTCCATGATAAAGAAAAAAGTCCTTGCCATAATTTCATGCATACTCAAATTTCAAAGTGATATTTGAAATCAAAAATTCCTTTTACAAATTGATTGTAAACCTGCAAAAGAAGTTTTAGAAAATGATGTTAAAAATCTTGCATCAAAATAAAATTTTGCTTGGTAGCTAGCTTTACTTGCTATTTTTTATTTTGATATCAAATTTATAAAAGGTTCTTCAAATTCCCTCCCTGACTTTCTATCTCGTGAATTTTTACAGGGTAGAAACAAGGTGAGCAGTGATGCCTCCAAAAGGAAAAGGAAAAAAAATCCAGTCATTGACACCATAAATATCTCCCACAAATATTATGAAGCTATTTTGGATCAACCACAAGTGCAATCATCACTCATCAAGACCACGATGGTGAACATGCCTTTTCAAAAATGAAGATTCTAAATATCCATTCTCCCACTGAATGGGCAAACAATTTATCATTACCAATATCCATTCTCCCACTGAATGGGCAAACAATTTATCATTACCAAAGTCTGTGGTAATTGCAATAAAAATAAATGTGTGATAAGTGTGCTCATTTTTTTTTTTTTATTCTCAAACCGGGTTCATAATTACTTGTTTCATGCCCTTAGGATCTTGGGTTGTCAATCCAAGAACAACAACAAAGAAAACACAATTCAAGTATTAATTACATAAGAAAAAAAAAACAATTAAAAAGAATCGGACTTTTACTAATATGAAATGTTTTTACATAAAAGATGGAGAATTGAAATTCCAAAAAAATAAATAAATTACATACTAGGATGAAAGGAACCTCTCTAGTTGAAGCATCAAGTTGGGACAAGCCTTCTTGAAGAGAGGTGAGCTATGGTAGAGAAAGAAGATGGGTAGAATGGTGGAGGAAATACACGAGTGAGGGGGACTTTTTCCTTCATGAAAGGTAGTGGACGTCCAAGGCCTTCTTTAAGTAGGGTATGGGCTGCCCTATTCTTTCTCCCTAGTCCCTACTTTGTTGCAAGAATCTTCTTTACTTAGCAAGTCTTCTCCTTTCTTTTCTCCATTCTATCTTCATGCACTTGTCATATTTCCTTCTTTAGCAAATCATCCTTTGACTTGACATTTATGAGAGATACATGAGGTGG